>VZTA01023722.1:27177-67254 GCA_013398855.1 Mohoua ochrocephala | reverse complement strand
CCCCCCAAAAAAGCTGATCCTGGATTTGTCCAAGATTTGCTTCCAGTGGGAAGGGAGCAGCAGCCCCAAATGCACCCAGAGCGCTCTGCCTTAGGATGGATGCAAATATTTCCTGTGCTGGGGGTGCAGTTTTGGCTGCACATCCCAAAATCAGCTCCAGGCAGCTTTGGCACGAGGGGAGCAGCCCGGGACAATGCAGTGGGCACTGTAAAATCCGGCACGGGGAGATTCCCTGGTCCTTTAATCCCTCAGGGGGTGCAGTTAATGCCCAGTATGCAAGAATTTGTACCCCTGCGTGGCACAACGCTGCTCTTCCCAGAAAACGCCCAAATTCTCTCTATTTCTCCCCGTTTTTCCCATTTCACCCTGCAGCAGGTAGAAAAGTTCAGGCGCTCAGGCACAGCCGCGGGGCAGGGCAGGGAGGATGGAGAAGCATTAAAAGCTCAAATACAGCTTTTACATATTTTCTTCCGTTCCTGTTTCCCAGACTATCCCTCATTTCCAACAAAACGGGCCACGGGGATTCTCAGCTCTTGATCTAGGAGTGGATCGGGCTCAACGACCAGCAGAAGAAAAGAACTAAAACCAGAAACCTGCCCAGATTTCCCTGTAGCCACCAGGAGAAGACCCCACCAGCCACCCCATCCCGGTGACATCCAATGCCATCCCTTCCGACGCCAGTGGGGGGAAACCAGAGCCATAAAACCCCATCCCTCCCCTTTAACTGGAGGCCAGCCCCGTGCAGATCCCTATCTGAATCAAAGCCCCCGGCTGCTGGATGTGTGGCAGGGACTCTTTGGTGGAAACAGCCCCCTCGCTGTTATATGGCATCCAGGGGGGGCTGCGGCTGCCGCCTTTCCAGACCCCCGGAATCCCGGGGGATTTAGGGAGCTGCAGCACAGCAGGGTGAGGGTGATAGGTGCCATATAAAAGAGCGGGGTGGGGGCAGATATGGATCTTCAAGGAGGGAGGAAATTTGGCAGGAGGGCAAAGTGAAACGAGAAGAAAAAGAGGAGGGGGAAGAAAAAGAAAGCTTTGAAATCAAAGCCCTGGTGGATCCCACACTGAGGTTGGGGAGGTGAGAAGGGAGAGGTGGGTTGGGAAGGGAAAGCCACCCCTGGGATGGGGATGTGGTTGTTATTAACACCCTTTTGAGGTGCACACGCAGAAACCACATCAGGCCCAGCAGAGACAGAGGGGCCTGTGCTGGTCACTCCCGAGCAGGTTTCCTCAAGGAAAATCGATTTGGCTCCAGTGCCTGGGAGCTCTTCTGCTTGACTGATAACCCCAAAGCATCAATATTCAGCCTTTATCAATACGTGGCAGAAGCACAACAGAAAATAAGCCCACATCTGGAGGGAGGGGTAGAGCATTTCGTGCTTCAAAATCCAGAAAACAGCAAAACCGTGCTCTGGGTTTGGCCCAAAATATCGACTTTTTTCCTGCCTGAAATTACAGACCCCGCACCGTCACTTCCCTCCAGCCCCCATTTTTCCAGCACGTTCAGCTCGTTCCTTTTTTGCCTTCGGTGCACTAAATCCTGCTCATCCTCTGAGTGTGATCGGCCCCTGCTGCTGCTCCCACATTTCTCCCGTGGCTGATCCCTCCCCCGGGGGTTCCTCTGCAGCTGCCAGGCTCATCCCTGCCATAAACCTGAAAAGAACCTTTTCCTTTTGGAAACCCCTTCAGCTGCCGGGGCAGAAGGGCTTGGAAATGCCCCCTCTCCCTGCTCCTGCTTGCCACGCTTCCAGCTGGAAGTTCTGCCTCCAGCAGCACTGACCCCGCTGCCGCTCCCGACCCGGACCCACGGCACCCCGGGTTCGCTGGTGGTGTGGGAAGGGAATTAACCTTTTTGCAAGGATGAGTGAGGGAATTGCTTCTCTCGTTTTCCCCTTTCCCTCCAGCAAACCTCGCCGAGAGCTCTGCAGCAGCCTCAGCTCCTTCGGCTGCAAAAATCCTGCTCCTCGCTGCTGGGACAATAAATATTTTTCCCTCCACCCACCCGGGTCAAGAACCTTCAGGCCAGCCTGGAGGAGCTGAGGATGCTCGTAGCTCGCTGCTTCCAGCCCCAGCATTCCTCCCACACATCCCCCCAGCAGCAGGAGCTGCTGCAGGTTTAGGATGGCATCCAAACCCTTTGGAGCCAGCGGCTGCGGCTGTGCCAGGAGCTGAGGCTCAGCTGTGACAAAGGAGAGGGCAAAGGGCACGAGTGGGACATGCTCAGGTGCCCTGCCCGCCGCTCCAGAGGGTGGAAATCATCCTTTGGTGCGGCAGCTCTGCTTTTCCTGCGCTGGTTGCTAAGGGCAGCCCGGCGGAGCTGAGCTGCCGGCGAGCCCCTGAGGATGTGGGGAAATTATCCAGCTCGTTTGATGAAATCCTACCCTGGCTGGCAAAGGGAAAAAATCCAGCAGCACAACAAATCCTGCCTGGGGGCTCTGGGATTGGATTAAAAACGCGGCAGCCACTTGACGCAAAGCGCCGGTTCGGGATGAATTCAGGCTGCTGGTTCGCAGCTGCCCGTTCATCTGCGCGCTGGCAGATCCCGAGCTGGATCGGGAATTGTTTGTGCCATTCCTCCCTCCTGCCTCGGACAGCACCGCCTGTCCCCGAGCGGCACAGCACCCTTGGAACCTGCTGGAGAGCACCCAAAATGTGCACGGCGCCCTCAGTGCATTCAAAGCAGCACCCAAAATGTGCACAGCGCCCTTGGAATGTGCTGGAGAACATCTAAAATGTGCACGGCACCCTCAGTGCATTCAAAGCAGCACCCAAAATATGCACAGCACCCTTGGAACGTGCTGCAGAGCATCTAAAATGTGCACAGCACCCTTGGAACCTGCTGGAGAGCACCCAAAATGTGCACAGAGCCCTTGGAACCTGCTGCAGAGCACCCAAAATGTGCACAGAGCCCTTGGAACCTGCTGGAGAGCACCCAAAATGTGCACAGCACCCTTGGAACCTGCTGGAGAGCCCCCAAAACGTGCACAGCACCTTCGATGCATTCAGACCAGCACCCAAAATATGCACAGCACCCTTGGAAGGTGCTGCAGAGCACCCAGGGCTCTCTCAGCATCCCAGCCCCACGCAGCATCCCCCAAACACGGGCTCGGCTCCCGGGACAGCCCCGGCCGGGCTGCGGGTGGCTCCGGCTCTCACTAGAGGGAGGCAGTCTCCAAGAGAAGCCGTGTGAGGAGCTCTCCGGGCAGCCGGAGCTTTCCCAGCCGCCTGAAGAGGGACCCGAGGCAGCCTTGGAGGGAGGTCTGTGCTCCGGTTCCTGTCTGAGGCGTTTCTCAGAGCCGAAGCTCCCCGGGGGTTGAAGCTGTGCTGAGTCTCGTGGAGAGCTGGGCTTCTCTGGCGCTGTTTTGGGGAGCTGGGTTGTCCCTGCATCCCTAAATCTCCCTCGAATCCCTAATCCCTCGCATCCTCAAAGGCTGGAATGTGCCAGCACCGCTCACCCGGGGACTTTTCTCTGTGCAGAGCTCCAGGTTTGAACGAACCCAGGTTTAGCAGAGTCCGGTCTCCATCTGATCTCATTTCCTTCCATCCCTTATCGCGCAGAGAAAAATCCCCGGGAATCAGTCCCGTGTGGATTAAAGCAGGAATTAAAGTGATTTGGGACCCAGGTCAGGCCAAGCATTGCTCACAGCACAGAAAAGAGCAGCTCCCCTAAATTCATTATGAAATGATAAATCTGTTACACCCAGGTAGCAAATTTGCTGCTCGCCAGCCCGAGCAAGTGGGAATGGAGGAACAGGACTGACAAATCCATCTTCCCATCACATCAGCACTTCCCAAAAGGAAAAAGAACTGTGGAGGTGCTGAGAAGTGCCCTTTTAAAAGAGGAGGAGTGGGTAGAAAAGCGGAAAATCGAGGGGTTTGCCTCAATTCCTTCTCCAAAGGGGTTCAATTTGGGATGGGTTTAAGCCGGGACGTTAAAGTTTGGAAAGGTTTATGAAGGGTTTTATTCACGGATACACAGGAGTTGTGTTGAGGCATGAAATATTCATGGATGGATATCTACAAACCACAAAAATAAAATATAAACGTGACCATTTTCCCCGGGTTTTCCAGAGCAAGGAGCAATTTTAAAAACACAGTGTAAGATAATTAGAAAATTACTTGCCAGGCTGGGCAACTCGTTACACATTTAATGATTAGATGATACTCCGAGGGATAAAGGATAAAAAGTTGCTGAGACTTGATGCAAAAGCCCTTTTTCTAAGCATTGAGCTTTGCAGCTGAATCCTGAGCGCTTCTGAGGAGAAGCAGATATTTAAAAATCAATAAGGGCCGATGGCTCCGCTTCCCCTCTCGCCTTAGGGAAAGGGAGAGCCCAGGGAAGGAATAAGTTAAATTTTTAAGGAAGTCTGACAAAAGGTTCGATTTTGAAACTCCCAGAGTGCCTTTTCTAGGCTGATTTAGGGGAAAAAGCGGAGTTTCTGCTTTCTCTTTAGCCCTCGGGGGGACGTTTTTTGCTGCTCGGCTGCCGGGGCTGCCCCTCCTCCAGCTGAGACTTGTGCAAAACCCCTCCCAGGGCAGCTCCCCTAAGGAAGGCACCTTTGAAGCTCATCTAATCCAACATCCCCTGCAATGAACAGGGACATTTTCAACCAGTTCAGGTTGCTCAAAGCCCTCTACAACCTGACCTTGGATGTTTTTTGGGATGGGGCAGCCACCAGCTCTCTGGGCGATGCACACCGGTGTTTTTCCACCCTCTGGGAATAATCTTCTTCCTTTTATCTAATTCATGTTGGCCTGGTCCCACCAATATTCCAGCAGAGCCTGGGGGGGATATTTCCAATGGAGCAGCCAGCACAGCTTTCACCTTCCCCACTGCTGCTCTGCCTTTCCAGGCAGAATTTACAGCAGCCCAGGCTGTTGTATCACCCAAAAAAAGCTGATTTTACCCCCACTAAACCCAGCCCAAAGAGGGTGCACAGTCAGAGTTCGTCAAACCCCCACAGGCTGGGTTTGTCCCCAGCTCAGCAGCGCATCCCACAGAAAGAGGAAATGGTTTGGAGGCTGCAAATCTTCTTTTTTTTTTTATCTTTTGCAGATGAACCCAGTGGAAATTAAATGCTGAGCAACGGGGAAGGAGTTTTGCACTGGGAGAAAGTTTAGCAGTGGTCAAGCAGTTCCCACGGGCGATTTTTCTGCAGGAGGGGATCAGCAGGGCTGCAGGACACGAGGTTTGGAGGAGGAAATGCTGATGCAGTGGTGCCTTGGGGTGCTCAAACAGCTTCAGGCTGCTGGAACAGCCAGCACTGGGAATAGTGCTGGGATAACCAGAACTGGGAATTTTCCCTTGGAAAGCACCAGGTGATTCCTGCATGCGAGCAGAGGTTTCAGGTTAAACCCTGTGCCTTGAGAGCAGGATTGAGAAAATAATTTCTTCTTAATCCAGAGCCTTGCCAGAATTGCACCTGAGATCAGGGGATCAGAGCAGAAATGAATTTTCTGGCTCTGGACACCCCAAACCAGCCCCCACGGAGCACTTGGGTCCTCCCAGATTTCCAGCCCTGTTCATTTTGCCGAGTTTGCTTCGGTAAAGGAGGAGAAGCAGCACCCCAAGGGTGTCCCCAGCAGCTGTGCTGGGGTTCTTCCCATTCCCTGTGGGATGGAGAAGGGAAGGGAGGCTCATCCCAACGCTCCCCTCCATCAGCTGCCCCAACAATTTCTTTATCAGCTCACCCAGGCACGTCTCTGCTCGCAGATCAGCCTAACAGGATTCTCCAAGCACAAAACCCCCACGGAAGGGAGCAGAGCAGAGGAGAGGGGACGGCCACAGCCCCGGGATGGGGACACCATCGAGGCAAGGGGAGCAGCAATCCCCTCTCCAGCTGCCCAAGAGCAGTCCCCACGTCACCAGAAGGATTTCTGGAGTCCCAGTTATCCTCCCCCAGCTTCAGCATCAGGGAATTCATGCTCCATCGCAAGTCTTAAAGAAAATCTGCCCGCAGCCATTAACTCTGATACAGCTCCCGCCGGGCTCAGGCAGCTCTAGCTCAGCAACAGCCCCCTCCAAGCATTTCCAAGGGATGCAGAGCACATTTCAAACGAAATCCAGGGAATCTGCTGCCCTACCAGCTCCAGCAGCTGCTGGAAGCAAAGAGGAACAAGCAGCTGGCTCGGCCACGGCAGCAAACACCTCCAGCCCCTGGAGGTTACAGCCTTACAAGGTACGTGAGCTGCTCCGACCGCCGAAGCATCAGAAAAAAAAAATAAATAAAAATGCTGCAGCAAGAGCATTTCCTCTCCTCTGCTCCTAATTAGCCTCATTAGCCACAGGAAGGTGCACTGGGCTGAATTTAAAGGGTCTGTGGTGAAATAGGTGTGGGGGAGAGGCGGCTGTATCAAGGTGAGCGTTGCTCGCTGGGTAAGTAATGGGAACAGGGTTTTAAAAGCTGTTTTAGGGGTCGGGCTGATGCTGTCGCAGGTACCTGCAACAATTCTGTTCACTGAACATGATTTCCACAGGTAACGGGACAGAAATACAAAATACACCTGCCAAAGATCCCTGGGAGAGCTGCAGCACCGAGCTGTGATTGCTGAGGGGAGTCTGCAGTTTCCGCTCCAGGCAGAAAATTCGTGAGGGCAAAAAATGAGGGATAAAGGAGAAAACGTTGCTGAGACTTGATGCAAAAGCCCTTTTTCTAAGCATTGAGCTTTGCAGCTGAATCCCTCCCAGTGTGGAGGGACCAGCTGGAAAACCATCCAAGCCCAGGTCCCTGGTGCCTGGGGTGGCTCTGACCGGGTGTTTTCTGTGACAGGAACTTGCAGCAGCCACAGATTTAGAAATGATGCCCAGAGTTATTGTTTGGTATGACCCGAGCCGAGGAATAAACTCAGGGGGAAAAAGGAGGTTGGACTTTGAGTCTCCAGTGGTCCCTCTCAACCCTAAAATTCTGTGGTTTTATGAAAAGGGGACCTTGGAGATGTGAGCATAATTCCCCCAGGTCTCTGCTGGGACCTTTCCTGAGGATGGGGTCTGCCAGGCCCTGCCAAGATACAGCCCAAGGTGATTCAAAAGCGTTTTCTCAGCCCTGCCAGAGCTGCAGAGCTTCCCTGCAGCAGCAGCAGCAGCGACTTGGACTTAAAAAAAAAAATCCATTTTGTGTCCCTCCTAGGCAGCCAAACCCCCCCTGGCTGGGAAAGGAGCTCTCCCAGCTCCTCACGGCTGTGCCGCGCGTTTCGGGGTACCCGATGGAGGGCAAAGCCATGGATTTTCTGCGCTCGGAGAAGCGATGGGTTATTATTTCGAGGGAGTTTGCCAGGCCAAGGCAGCTCGGTGCGAGCAGCCACTGGGTGGCAATCGCCATCCGGCTGCAGCGGCGAGCCCGCACCGCCGGGACCCGCCGAGCATCCCTCCCCTTCGCCCCACATGCAAATATGGGAACATCTGGCAGCGAAGACTTATAAAGATAGCCCTCAGCTAAGCAAATACAGGAACAGGGGCTCAACCAAGCTGTCATGTAGTTAAAGCTTTTTTTTTTATATATAATTATGCTTTTTTTTTCCCCCCTCCCAATGCTCATTTGCCTGTTGTCGCTCGCCCTGCTGCATCGGCTGGGTTTTATGGCCTGTCTGCAGGGGCTGTGGGGTGGCACGGTGGCAGTGGCACGGAGCCGTGGGATTGGGTTGGAAGGGACTTTAAATACCACCCAGTGCCACCTCCCTGCCACGGGCAGGGACACCTCCCTCTAGGCCAGGCTGCTCCAAGCCCCATCCGTATCTGTCTTCATCCTGCTGGGGATGAGTGCCCCTTGTCATTTGAAGGGTCAGAATTATCCTTAAAGCTCCTACTTTGCTCTCCCTGGCTGTTTGGAGCAGGGTTGGGTGTCCCTTGCACCAGGCTGTGCCAGGACTGGGCTTGCCACCATGCTGGGGGCACTCAGGCAATGCTCGGGAGGCCGCTCTGCAATACAGCCGAGGCATTTGTGCAATTCCCTCTCTCTCTGCAGGCTGGTTTGAGGTTAGGACTGAAGGACTGGGAAGGAAATCTGTGGTCTGGGAGTCTGGAGGCTGCTTAGGGTGGGAGCTGGAGTGGCTTCACTGTGCTCCTGCCGCAGGAATCCCTGTGTGTCCCCTGGCCTCTGTGCACAGGCAGTGCAGCAGGACATCAGCACAGCTCTGGCCCAGGGAGCAGTTCTGAGGGCAAGGGAATATCTGAAACACCCAGAGTGCTTCGGCTGCACTTCCAGCGAGTTTTGTCACTTATCCTGCAGAACAGCCCAGTTTAGACCCAAACCCCTGGTGATTCAAGCTTAACTCAGCAAGAGGCAAACCACCAGAAAACATCCCTTGGGATGGGTCTGCCCAGGTCTCCACTGCAGCCTCCAGAGCTGCTTCACCACCAGTGTTCCCCTGGACCACACTGACAGCAAACCTGCAACCACCACCTTCATCCCTGCACCCCACTGACAGCAAACCTGCAACCACCACCTTCATCCCTGCACCACACTGACAGCAAACCTGCAACCATCACCTTCATCCCTGACCTACACTGACTGCAAACCTGCAACCACCACCTTCATCCTTGAACCACACTGACAGCAAACCTGCAACCACCACCTTCATCCCTGCACCACACTGACAGCAAACCTACAACCACCACCTTCATCCCTGACCTACACTGACAGCAAACCTGCAACCACCACCTTCATCCCTGACCTACACTGACAGCAAACCTGCAACCACCACCNAGAAATACCTCTCCCTGCCCTTCCCCCTGCCTCTCCACTCCTGCTAACCACCACCTTCATCCCTGACCTACACTGACAGCAAACCTTCAACCACCACCTTCATCCCTGGACCACACTGACAGCAAACCTTCAACCACCACCTCCATCCTTGAACCACACTGACAAGAAACCTTCAACCACCACCTTCATCCCTGACCTACACTGACATCAAACCTGCAACCACCACCTCCATCCCTGAGCCACACTGACAACCAACCTGCAACCACCACCTCCATCCCTGCCTCACAGAAATGCCTTAACCAGACATTGGATTGTGCAGCCCAGGCTGAGTTTGGAGAGTCCCACGATGTTGGGTTGGTGGCCATGTAGGACACCCCAGAGCAGACACTCACAGCCACCTCTTCCCCCTGTCCCCAAACCACTGCCCAGCAGGAAGGAGGCGATGGGGCAGCATCACTTGGGCGCCAATGAGTAAGGAACACTGTGGTTCCCCTCTGGTTTTGTGGGGCCAAGCACCACGGTTGCCATGCTGCGATAGGCCCCGGGAGTCACCGCTGCGGTCAGCACTGAAGAAATAGTGCAGAGGAGCAGGCAGAGAAATTGCAGCTCATGATGGAGCGAGGAGAACCAAGGAACTGCTGCCACGGGACAGCTCAAGGTACCTGGGACTGGGGCAGGAGTGGAGGAAGGGGCGTGATGGGAGAGGTGGGGTGGTGGTGCAGGACCGCTCCAGGGTTGCTGGTGTTGATCCGAAACGGGGAAAAGGAGGGACTGGCATGGAAGGGTGGATACGAGGAGGAGAAGGGATGAACACAGCAAGGTGAGACATCTGTGCAGTCACCTGCAAGGTGCATCTCTGATGGACTCATCAAAGGAGCCAACAATCGACTCGACGCTGCCCAGAGCATCCAGTGAGGGGGGACCAACACCTCACTTCAGTTTAGGGAAGGAACCGGAGGCTGCCAGCCTCACTTCTTCTGGGAGGTGGTTAAAGCAAACCTCCCCCAGCATGGCAGCCAGGCTGCCTCGTCCCACAGGTGGTTGGGTTCACCTCTCCTGGTCGCAGGTGGCCCTGCTGCCACCCTGAGCACACAAGCAAAGCGTGTACTTGTCATCGCCTCGGTGACAAGAGCCCATTTCTGACTCCAAGAACAACATCAGCCATAAAACCATCTTGTTCTCATTGGATGAAGGCACCGAGTGAGGGATTTGCATGGGTGTGGCATTCCCAGAAGCAGTGAAGCCAACACCTCCGCTCTCCGCGCTCCCAGACACAAATGCCCTAAATCAGCTGTCACATTTCTCATGCTAAGCATTAAAGAGAAAAATTCCTTCAGGGCTCACAAGAACTTTGCTGGTCACCAACATCTGCTCCCAAAGCATGGCTGCCAAAGTTTCCAGGAAACCCTCCGAGCCTTTTTTATCATATTTACTCGGTGTTGTAACTCGGTGGCGCGTTTTTTGGAGAGCGTCTCAAGGGATTAAAGCCCTGGTTTCAGAACCAGGCAAATGATCTAACAAGGGTTGGGTGGGAGAGATGTTCAGGCACGAAGGGACTTTGTTCTGCCGGTTTCCAGACATGGATACACAGATATTCAACCACAACAAACTGTTGCTTGGTCTCTCCCGAGACAGAAGGTGACAGAGGTTGATTGCAG
Source organism: Mohoua ochrocephala (assembly GCA_013398855.1). Classification (NCBI taxonomy): domain Eukaryota; kingdom Metazoa; phylum Chordata; class Aves; order Passeriformes; family Acanthizidae; genus Mohoua; species Mohoua ochrocephala. The sequence goes on along the minus strand of VZTA01023722.1, from coordinate 56,894 downwards.
GTCTGGTTTCTGGCCAACTGGGCCTCCAGTTCATCTCCAGATGTTGCCTCGGGTGACATCGGCTGGTCATGGTTGCAGAGATGGCTTCACAGGAGGAGGTTGCAATTCTGGTTCTCAACCAACCTGACCACCAGGTCCTTCCCGTTAACCTCCAGGAGATGTTATCTTAATTGGCATCCGCCGGTTGCATCTGCAGAGACGTTTTATGGGAACCAGGAGCTCTGTGCGGCTGTGCCCATGTGGAAGTGAGGGCCCTGCTGCAGTTTCATGCAGGTGGAACCAAGAACAACGGGAGGCACCAGCACCGAAAGTCCTGTCTTGGTTTCAATGGTGAACCACATGGTTTTTGTTGTATTGTTTTTATTCTCGGGCCCAAAAATGACTCCCAGCTGGTTATTTCCCCCGAAACCGTCGCGAATCGGCACTCAGCCAATCGGAGCAGGGCTCCTGGCCCAAAATTCCGTTCTTTCCTTTTATGGTCATGATCTGGACTCTCCAAAGATTAAAAAAAGGTAAGGACGGACCACGCCGAGATGCGGTCGGTCGGTTCCACGTGACAGGTTGTCCCGTGACCTGCTCCCACCAGGCCACCGCAGGGCCAGAAAAGAGGAAAAAAACCCCGCGGGCAGAAGGTGATGACAATTCGGGGCTCAAAAAAACCGAGTCCCAACAGACATCTGAGGTGGTGAGACACGGAGAGCTTCAGGGGTGTGGTGTCAGCCCCCCTGACCACCCCTGCTAATGAACATCCGCTAATTGGGGCTTGGAAAACAGCACTGGGCGCCATGACTGGTACTGGGTGTGGTTCTGGGGAGACTTTCAAGGCTTGGCCCTGAGATGGGTCCTTGTTGCTCTTGTTGTCCAACTGATATGAGAGAAGAAAGCTAACGGAGAGAGCTCAATACGGTGAGGAAAGGTCTTCCTCCTCCCAGCCATGATCATGGGAGCTGACAGACCCTGATTTCTGCTCATGGATTCACACTTTGATGGCATTTCCAGCCCTCAGCCTCAAAGGCCTTTGGGTGCAAAACCTCAGGCCCACCTGGATCGATTCATTATCAAACCCTGATGTGAGATTTGTCTGCAAATTCAGAGTCCTGGCTGAAGGCAACAGAGGTCAAACCTCACCTCCGAGCACCAACCCAAACCTTCCCAGAACTGGAGGGGTTTGGATCTTCGGGTGGTTTTTCTGAGCTCTTCCTGGTTCCCAACCAAGTGATTACACATCAGTCTCTGCTCATCTCATCCTGCACTCGAGAGGAGGCCGATAACCAACGAGCCATAAAGGAAACCCCTTTCCCACTCTGACCCTGAGCAGCCTTCCTGGGGGCCTTTAGGAGCACTGGGTTCTGACAGGATTTGCAGTTATTGGGCCTTTTCAAGCAGGATGAGCTACCAGAAGGAATCGTGGAGGATCAGGGACCCAAATCCTGGTCTCTGACCAGGCAACTCCACCAGATCCCCATCCACCCACCAGCACTCACCGTGCAGCTACCTCCTCCTGCCCTTCAAAAAATGCAGAACGTTTCACAAGCACAATCCCTCGTCCTAATTTGTGACTCTCTTAATTCCACTCCCAGACAGAAAATGAAACAAATTACTGGAAGAGGCAAAGCACCCTTGGAGCAAATAACATTTGACTCCTGTCTGAGCCAATCCTCAGTCTGGGGCAGCCCTGTAAAATAAACAGATAAACTCCCTGGAACGTGTTTATTCCCAGCACCCCAATGTATTTCCTCATACCGATCATATTTAAAACTCCTCTCCTGGCATGAGCACATTCGAGTATTTGGTTAGAAGGTGGATTCCTCTGCCAAGCAGGAAAAAAAACAGAGGTGGCATCGCTGAAAGAGGATTTAATGGAAGTCGTGCCGGGCCCAGGCCGAGTTTTTGTCACTTAAAAGCTCTGTAACCGAGGCAGGAAATTGGGTATTAATGAGCAGGGGAGCAGCTCGGAGTTTCACCGGCCCTTCTAGGGCAGCACAGGCACCCCAAAGCTGCGGAGGAGATCTCGTTTCTCTCATGTGCTGCTTCTGACAGTCCCGTCATGCAAAATTAGAACACGGGAAGTTTCAGGAAAGAATTCTCAACTGTGCTTCGGTTGCAAGAAGGAGAAGAAATTAATACCACGGGGAAAATTTCCTCTCAGGCTGAAACTCTTGTCTTGACAAATGAAGAGAGAAATGCTCTGCCGAGTCACTGGTGCAGGGAGTGGGGAAGGATGGAGGAGGCCGAACATTTAATCTCCAAAATCCTTGACTCAGATTTCTATGGCTCTTCATACCAAGAGTGCAAACGTGCAATTCCTGCTCTGCCAATTCCTGCAGCGACAGGAGAGGCAGGAACAGAAGGAGCATTTCTGGGCAGCCGAATCAGCCCCGAGACTCGTCTGCAAAGCCTGGGTAATGTCACTGTATAAATTCATGAGCCCATTCCTCTGGGGAGCCGGGCTTTAGTGCCAAAAGATATTGCAGAATTACAGCAATCAGAAAACAATAAAGAGCTTGGGAAAACGCTGATGAGGGGAACCAGAGAAATTAGGGTAGTTAGAAAGACAAATGAGAAGGAATAAAACCCAGGTATTAAATAATTGGTGGGAGTCGGGAGGTAGATTAAGAGCTGTTTTCATGGCTTGGATTCCCCAGCACGAGGAACCATTAGATGAAAGGAATAGATGGGAAATCAAACCCCCCCACCAAGGGCAGCACTCGCACTTGGTGGAGGTAATTAGAGCGGGGAGTTCAGGCTGGAGCCACCATCTGAAGAGGTTCACGTGAGCAACGAGAATTCCATGTGCTCTGCCATTACCAGCAACAAAAGCAGCTCTGAAAGGGCTTTCAGAAACCCAGCCTGGCCCCCGCCTCTCTCTCCCTCTCTCTCTCGCTCTTTTCCTTTCAACATCTGCAGGGAAGCAGCTGCCGGACCACAAGACTGAAGCAAGAGCCTGATGAAGTCTTGACCAAGAGAGACCTCAACCACACCAGAGGCTGCTGACACCCGCAGGAGTTTTCCCCCCACAGCCTTGACCCACTCTGGCCGGGAGGTGTTTCAAACCAACCCCATCGCTCATCCCTACGGGTGACCTTAGCTCGGCAGATTTCTGGGAATCCGACGCTCCGACACCTCATTAATGTTTAACTCCAGATTGAGGGGTTGCTGTTATCGGAGCACGGGGGAGGCAATTTTTCCCCTGAGCCCTGATAAGAGATAGCACATCCTACTCCAGGAGTTAAATAATCGGGGGTTAAATAATCAGGGGTCAAATAACACACTGGAGCTGATGGAGTTTATGGCCCGACTTGCTCACTCTTTGCCCCATATCGATATAATCCTATGAACCAAACCATATTCAAGAAGAAAAGTGAGAGTCCCTTCTCGGAGTGCTGCTCTAACAGAACCAGAGTGAAGCACAGGTGATTGGTTATTCAGCCTTTTAGGATGAGTCCTACTCGATGAGTAAATGCTCGATAATTTTTTTTTTCCCTGTAAATCTCCAGCTCCCGGGGTCCTGTCGTTACACGAGAATATCGCTCTTCCTTTTTTTGAAAAACAAGAACTGCCAAGGCTCCCCGGACGGAGGGACAGGGCACAAACGGGTATTTTTTGCGAAGATTGTGCCTTTTAATCCAAATTTTCTGCGTTCTCTCGGGGCTGACTTGTGGCACTCTGAGACATCTTGGGGTTCTTTGAGTAGTTCCTGACCTCGGCAAAAGCACAATGAGATGGTGGCCAGCGAGATAAAATAACTGGGGTGATTAATGCCGCCTCTTTAATTCTGCCAAACTTTATAAACAGCTTGACCTCGGAAGGCAAGACCTCGAAAGTGAAAATAAAAGCCGGGACAAAGATCACTTATTCCATGCTGGGAGGGGCAGAATTTGCTTGGCTTTCACAAATACTCTCCCAGAAGTTTTATGAATGACTTGTCAGATTTCTCGGTGACTCTCACGTCCCCAAACAGGCTCCAGCAGCTGGGACCACTCCAGATCCAGCACTGGGGGATCCCAAAGTGGGAAGGACCGGTCAGGGGCAGCCCCATCCCTGCACCGCAGGTTGAAAATGTGATTTCCTCTCCATTTCATTGCAAAACCTCTAGGTGAAGAAGCGTTTCTAAGGGAAGAAGGGAACGGCTAAAATCTCTGCATTTCCAGCCTCTCCACCTCTCCAAACATCAGGAGGTGACATTTGAAGGAGAACAACCCAAGCACTGAGGACCTTGGCATTTGAAGCTGCATTGCAGATGTCCTTCTCTAAACAGTATTTTTAGTTCAGGAGCAGCGGCTCCATCTGTTTCTTCCTCCTTTCCTATAAGTTAAATAAAACCAAAATTCCTGGAATCTCAGCTCCTCGTTCATTCAAGTGAGCTACGGTTTTAAAATCCCATCACGTCTTCAGTTTTTCTCCTTCCGGTCCCATCGGTTTGCATTAATCCTAAGGGCCAATTTTCCAGCAGCCACAAGCACCTGGAATTTAGGATTTCATTTTCTCCTCTGTTATATCCCTCTCTCCGATCAGCAAAACGTTCTCCTTCAGATAAGGAGAAACTGGCACGGCTTCTATCACGTCCTGGGGGCCAAAGGACACCTGAAACGAGGTCTTTGACATGGGGTGACACTTTTTCTGAGCTCATCGCCCATGAGATGAAATCACAAAATCACACATAGGTGTGCCTGATGATACTCCCAACATCTGCCCCATCTCCTGGAAGTGCCACCAGATCCGCCTCGGAGATTGGTTTTTCTGTGGGATGTGCCTGGTATGGAGTGGGGCCACCTGACAAGTTTTGCCTTCATCTTCTGTGGGGTTTTTCCTATTGTTTGGAAGGTTTCAGACAGAAATCGTTTTCCCCGAGCCAAAAATAGGCTTTCAAACGTTTAATTCTTTTCAGGGTGCCTGCAGAGAGCTGCTGCCAAAGCCGTGGTGGGCCAGGGACACATCCTGCCCTCGACCGCTTTGGGTTAGCAAGTGGGAACACCAACAAAACACAGGAAAAAGGAAAAACGGATGGGAATAGGACCCCAAAAACTCTCATTCTCCCCGGTGAAGCTGTGCATATGAGATGCTGGAAGTCTGTTTGACTTTGAATTGAATTTTTTGAGGTGCATGAGCATCCTTTGATGGGCAACACGGACGCTCCTTACAATTCCCACCCCGGGTGCTCTGTGGCGGGATGCGATGCTGTTTTCCACACTGTTTGCTCACCCCTTCCACAGCACCATCACCCAGCAGGGCAGAGGCCGAGCAGAGCCGTTTGAGCCCTCACAAAGGCCCTTCAGGCCCGGCTGGGGCTGTGTTTCCTTTTCTGGGAGGGCGCTGGAGCCGATGCCAAGAGCTCACAACTGGTGTTGCACAACCCCAGGCCAGCGCCGGCTCCCAACCGTCAGCGCTCGGAGGCGGCGGCAGCAGCGGCGGCGGGAGGGGAGGACGTGCAAAGCCGATGCCTTTTGCGGCCCCTCAGGCTCTTTTTATACTTTAGAGAAGTTGGGTTCATCCCTAAGTTCCTCTCCCACAGATTGTTCCTGTTGTTGTTGCTGCTGCTGCTCCAACCTCGCGGATCATGTGGCTCGGGGTGACCTGGGCGCAGCCAGGCCGGTGGCTGGGAGCTCCCGGTGCCTGCCCGTGCTGGGGACAGCAGGGACACTGTGAGCAGAGGTCCCTGTGGCTCCACAGCCGGGTGCTCGTGTCTCTTCACCATCCCCTCATCCTCAGTCCATCCCTTTAGGGAACTCGCTCCCTTTTTAACTTCCTAAATACGAAGCTCTCTCTGTTCCTCTACCGCCTACCTTGGCAGCTGTGCCAGGGAGAAACTCTGGCTCCAGCACCCCAAAAAGCTGTGCCCAAGCAGAGAGAAGGGATTTCCTTTGTGGGGAGCATCCCTCGAACACCCTCGGCAGGAAGTCACGGTTAAAGGTGAAGCTTTCTCTCCCGGCTGCTGGGTATCTTTCAGATTTTATCTGCTGCACCCGTGGCTGGGTTCAAATTCCCGGTTGTTTGGGTGCAATAAACCCTCATTCATTTGTGGTATCGGGTTTACTCGAGCACTCAGCCAGGAAACTGAGCTGCAGCCCCGCTTTGATGCATACCTGGGCACGGCCACCCTGCTCAAAAGTCACCCCCGTTGGTCCCAGGGGTCACAGGGTGGCTGCGGGGGACACCAAGCTGCGAGCAGAAGGGACAGCGCTCATGGAATCATGGAATAAACTGAGTTCCGAGGGGCCTGCAAGGATCGGCGAGCCCAGCTCCTGATTCTGCACAGGGCAACCCCAGGAATCCCATCGTGCCCTTGAGAGCGTTTTCCAAAGCCATGTCCCTGTTCCCAGGGACATTCCCAGACCCAGGAGGGCAGGGAGAGCTTTAAAATCCAGAGCCAGGAGAGTCAGAGGCTTTGCTGTGAAACAGGTGATTAACAACAGGTGATTAAACAGGTGATTAAGCAGCCGATGAGGCAGCTCCTTGGGATGGCTCTGGGGTAGGAATTACCCCCAAGTGCTCCGTTTGGAGCTGCTGGGCTTGAATGGGCACTCAGGGGTTTTTTTCCAAGGTTTCCAGTGCTGGTGGGCAGCAATGAATCCCATTCCCTGTGCCTCCCGCCAGCTCCCAGGAGCACGGAGTGGATTTTAGCACAAAAAATCTACTTTTCTAAGGGGAAAACCCCGAAGAGCAGAGCAGACACTGGGCAGTGGAGCATCCACTCGGCCTCTGCAGAGACGGACCCAAATCCGTGCCCTGCACACGTAGGTACAAACCAGCCCATTCCAGGGAATATTTGAAATTTTCCATGCCAGCGACCAGTTCCTGCATGAACTGGGTTGATTGACAGCACAATTCCTGCCAGAGGGAGCAGTCGGCGAGTCAAAAGAGCAAACTTGGTTATTATGTAAGAACAGGATGAACAGTAATGGTGAGACTCTGACCGTGCCGTTACATTTATGGCCGGAGCACGTGGGGATGGGGATCAAGGTGTGCAGGAAGGAGGGAAAGAGCAGGAAAAGAGCCCAAACAACCCCCAAAACATGCAAAAAAACCCGCAGTAATGGGTGGTGGAGGGTTGTTTTTGCAATCTCCCAGCTCCTAATTGAGATATATAAGGTGGTGATGGAGAGCTGCTCCTGGTGTTGCAGAAGGCACCAGCCAGGATTGTCACTTGTGTCCCAGCAGGGTTGGAGGTGATGCCTTAAGGGGCCACCGAAACCACAGAGACTAAACAAGAATTAAGAGAATAAAAGGAGGGATTTATTTGAAGGCCTTCAAAGGCTCACCCTGGGCAGTCCAGAGGCTCCACCCCAGATGGGCCCTGGGTCACGGGTTCTTCCCACTTTGATAAGTCTGGTTAATTTGCATCTCAGGGTTCATTCTCCAATGATCACCTCAGTTCATGATGGAATTAGCCCAAGTTTGCCCCCCTTTAGAGGCTTTGAGTTGACACATTTGGGGCCCGGTGTCCTTGGAGTGGGAACCTGCAGAGGTTTGTTGTGTGTGAGCAGCAGGAGAGAACAGCAGCTCCCAGGGCACAAGGAACTGCAGAGTCACACACCAGGCAGGGCAGGGTTTGGAAAATAGAAAAGTTCAAACCTAAGGCATCAGAGGAAGGGGCAGGGAGGTGGTTCCCAGGGGAACGGCCTCTCCACTGAGCCCTCAAGGCTCTCCATCCTCCGAGCTGCACAAAGCACGTTCCAAAGGCCCAGTGGAGCAGCTTCCCAGGCTGGCAGAACCCCCCCTCACTGGAATTTCCTCTGCTTTCTCCACTTTTTCCCTCAGTAACACACGTTGTGCCCAGCTGGCTTTTGCAGGACCTGGCAGCGGTGAGAGAGCGGCGGCGATTTGGGGAAGTGATTTTCCACAGGCCGAAAGCTTTCTCTGGAGAGAAGAGCACCCAAAGGCAGGGCCGGATCCACCCACAGGAGCTCGGCCTGCAGAGGGATGCAGGAGAAAACCTTCTCAATGCCCTCTTTCCCACCTTTTGAGGACATGGAGACACATTTCTGCCTTCCCAGGGGTGCACATCCCTGGCAGGGACATGAGATCTGCCAGGAGAGGATTCCCCACCGCCCTCTGAGGGGCTGGAGCTGGGGAATAGGGGGCACCATCTCCAGGATTTGGGGTTGATGCCCGATTCCAGGCTCCTCCATCACTCAGGACCATGGAAAATCGCACCTGCTCGTGTATTTTTTTTTTTTTTGTTAATTTTTTTCCCCTCTAACAAGAGCCTGTGGTTTTCCCAGTGACTCAACGCAGGCTCTGTGTGCCAGACTCTGTTCTCAGTCAATCAGCCCTAATTAACACTGACTCTAATGGTTCTCCTCGGCTGTGGATTCTTCCTGTTCAGACAGAATATTCCCACTGTTCACTTCCCGGGCCGTGCTTGTTATTTCTAGCAAAATCTTTTCCCTCATGAAGGGGGAAACCCAGAAGGTTTCGAAGCTCCTGATTTCCCAGATTTGCTTAGAAGTCATGTTTTTCACGCCGTTCTATTTGTTACAAACAGCAAATCACTGTTTTTCCCCAAGTAAATACCAAGAATAAGCAGCTAAAAAAGAAATCAACAGCCCAAACAAGTCCCTGTGATCTCAGCTCCGCGTTTGAGCAACACTGGAATTGGGATATTTGCATTTTGTTAAGGCGTGAGCAAAGTTTGTTAGCAGCAAAACAATTCCCAGGCTCCCTATAAGATCCTCAGCACAAACATTCCCGCCTTCCAATGATCCAGAGGGTTGCTTTGGGGGCGGAATTTAAAGGAATCCACACAGAGAAATGTTTTTAGCCCCCTGGAAATCCCAAGGAAATATTCGATACGCGCAGAGGGAGGGGTTTGGCTGGGGAAGCGCAGGGCACCGGGGAGTTGGGATTCATGGCAGACATCAAGGAATGCACGAGGGGCTGTCCATGAGCCTTAATGGTCCATAAAAATAGAGGGAAAACCCTCTGGATTTGTTATTGGTGAGCTTAATCTTGTCTGGAGGAGCAGCAGTGTCTGTGGAGGGTTTATGGGTGTTGCTGGTTAGAGGAGGGATGATTTAACGAGGCCTGGAGGGGGGGACTCGTAGAATTATGGACTGGGTTGGGTTGGGAAGGACCTAAAGAGCTGAAAGGATCGCGTTCCACCCCATTCCATGGGCAGGGACACCTTCCCAATGGATCTGTGATCCCACAGCACAGGGAGCAGCACAAAGTTCCACCCAACCTGCTGGAGCGAGTCCAGAGGCACTGGCGTGAGCAGAGGGATGGAGCAGCTCTGCTGGGAGGGAAAGATGGGAGAGTTGGGATTGCTCAGCCTGGAAAAGAGAAGATCCGGGGTGATTTAATTGTGGCCTTCCAGTGCCTGAAGGGAGCCCACAGGAAAGGTGGAGAGAGACTTTGGACAAAGAGCTGCAGTGACAGGAGAGGGGGAATGGCTTCCCTCTGCCAGAGGGCAGGGATGGATGGGATATTGGGATGGAATTCCTCCCTGGGAGGGTGGGCAGGCCCTGGCACAGGGTGCCCAGAGCAGCTGTGGCTGCCCCTGGATCCCTGGAAGTGTCCAAGGCCAGGTTGGAGCAACCTGGGATAGTGGAAGGTGCTCCTGCCCACAGCAGGGGTGGGACAGGATGAGATTTAAGCTCCTTCCAACCCAAACCATTCCATGATTTAAAATCCCGCTCCCAGTGCTGCTCTGGCTGTATCCCCTCCCCACCTCACCCTCACACCACCCTCCCTGGCCAAAAGCCACCCCAGAGCCAACTCAAGTGGCACTTCAGCGGCACTCGGTGCCAAACAACCCCCACCCTTCCCCACCCCGAGCAGCCCTCGCCCGCGTCCCGGCCGGGAAAGCGGTCGGAAAATGAAAATGAAGTTTCCCTCAGCAGCAGAAATGCTGGGGTGAGCTTCGATTATTTTGGGTGACAGCTCCAGCCAAGCAGAACCAGGCCCGGGCTGTCCCCGCCTTCGAGCAGCACCCGCCGTGCTCTCACCCTTCTCTAGCGTGGTTCCTGCCAGCACCCGGCGCTGCCTGGGGGGGATTTTGTCACTCATCCCCAGCTGGGTGGGACGAGAGAGGTGCCCAAACCCCACCAGCATCGCGCCCCAACTCCCCTCAGCACCCCCAGGAAGATCAAGGGGTGATCAGTGCGGGGCGCAGCCATAAAAAGGCTTTATTTCCTTACAAGCTCCATGATTTCAACTCAAATCTGTTCGGTTTTTTTTACCCTCACTGTGGCTTCTCACATGCAAGGAGCCTTTTCTTGGGAAAGCCGTGGCTCAGGGGGGATTTTGGAGGGTGGGGGACCTGCCCTGAGCTGTCCCCACAAAGGGGTGGAATAGGGAAACGCTCCTGAGGTGCTGCACCGAAAGGCTGAGCTGGTTTCTGAAATATTTTTAATTTTCTTTTCAGTTTTGCGCTGCGCTGCGGCTTCATGGGAACTCGTGGGAGTCTCTGGGCACGGAGCTTTTTCATTAAGGAACAAGAATCCTGGCTTTTTTACAGCCCTTCCTCATCACCCAAACCCAAAGGGAAGAAAGAAGATTATAACCCAGGAGACAACGAAAGTGGGTCTTCCTAAATCTGGGCTTTGCAGCTCGTGGCTCCTTGCAAAAGCTGCAAACAGCAGGGAAAAAACCCCTGGGTGAAGCTGGGATGAGGTCGTGATGCTCCAATCCCGGAGCCTGGCCAGGTTCTGCTGCCCCTGAACAGCATCTCCAGCTCCATTTGGGCCAGAAAATGAGATTTTGGGGATGGGAAAAGCCCCACAATCTCTGTCACCACCCACTTCACGTTTCCTAATTGCCTTTCTGCAGGGGTTATTATTGAGTAATTCCTATTTTGTTGAAAAATTGCACCATAAACAGCCAACAGGGAAGGAAATAAATAATTGCTAATAAATGTCGAAGTGGATTAGCAAAGCAGAAAGGCCAAGAAAGAGCAAGTATTTCTTCTTTCTGTTGTTTTCGGGGTTTTTTTTTGGCTTGGAAAACAACTCCTCGCAAAAGATTGGCTTTAATGAGAATTATTTCAGTGCCTTGCAGGGGAGTTAATGCTTTGTCATTTCCTCAGAGTGGGTTCAAATCTGTCTGACTCCCCCACGGTCTGCAGGCAGCCTGGAAAAACAGCTTTTCCTTCTGGAAAACAAGGAAAAGGCATAAAAAAGGGATGGATTTCTCCTGAGCACACCAGGAGCTCGGGATATCGGATGCAAAGAGTTCAGAGGATGGGGAAAACGGGAAATTTGGCAGGTTTGGTGACTCTCCAAAGTTTGAAATTTCGTGATGGGCATTTCACTGATGTTTAGCACAGAATCAGCTTCCGGGTCCATCCAAAAGTGGGGGGATAGGATTGAAATAAATAAGTGTAAAATAAAGTGTAAATAAAGTGTACAATAAGTTCAAATAAAGTGTAAAACCAGGTGTGAATTAGGAAAAAGGGAAACAACGACCATGAAAACGCTGTTCCTCCACAGCCAGGAGGTGTTTGGGAGTTCTCTGCGCAGCCCCAGCGTGGCCCTTTCTGGAAGGAAACACCCAGGTTTGCTTTGGCCACCACAAGCCTTCGATTGAAAGGCTCAGGAACATCCCCTGCAAAGCTGTGCTTGCCAGGCTGGCTGCTGGGAGCTGTAAAAGTGATTTACAGAGAAGGGAAAAAGGGGAAAAATCAGGAGAAATCTGGCTCAGCTCTGCCCTCGGACCGGCAGCACCATCCCAGGCTGGCTCCTCTGGTGGCTGCGACGGCCTCAGGTTGTAAAGCTCCAAAAATCGACTTTTTTCCTTTAACCAGAATGCAGAGAAACGGCCCCAATTTTGAGCTACTTCAGCGCAGATCCCGAGCGGTGCTTTTCCCTTTCCACTCTCTCCTCTCCCTGGCAGAACCTCGCGTTTCCCCGCTGCCCGTGCTGAAGAAATAAAAACCTCAAGAGCGCCGAGGGTGCCGAAATGAATGGCCAGGCCCTCTCTCATTCCTCGTGGCTCCCCTAACTCCTGCCAGCTCAACTTGTGGTTGAGATTACAGCGATAAATCACAAGCTTCTCTTTGAAATAACAGCTCTGATTTCACCCAGCGGGAGGAAGGAGAAGAAGGAGAAGGACGGGAGGGTTGTGCAAGGTGGAGGGGGGACGGGGATGGGATGGATTCTCCTGGGCTTGGTGGGGAATGGAGGGGTCCCAAATAGGACCATGCACAATTCCAGGTGTGTCCCAAGCTCCTGGGTCGTGGATGGGAACATCAGAGAGAGGTTTTCGTGCTTGTGTAAGGAGGGAGGGTTTGGGTGTCCTCCTGGGCAGGATGGGGCTCGGTTTGAGGGTGCAGCTACGGTGGGATGCTGGACTGGACCCTCTGGCAAAGGTGCCAAACCCCCAGGTTTCACCCACAAAACAAAAATCTGGGGATACAGCACAGCTTTAGCACCTTTGGCCCCCAGAATGCAGCTCCCTGCGAGGGTGGGGACCCCAAAAAGCAAACACAGGCGATGCCCCGAGGTGATGGGGGTACCCCACTAAACCCGTGCCCAAGAGGGCTCCCCTGTTTCTCCTGCTGAGCCCCCCCCCAAGCAGAAACAACCCCAAAGACACCCTCAGCTTTTCAGTTAAGCCAGCCCGAGTTTCACCTCACGCTTTGGCATCTTCAGAAACTTGCACCACACCCCTATTTTTAGCCTGTCCTCTCAGCCCCAGCTGCTCCGGCTGGGAGACCCTCGCAGGACTCCTGCGGCCAGGCGTTATTTTGGGGTATTTTTAGCTGTGTCCATCTGCGATGGGCCAGGCCAGGCGAAGGAACGTGTGGTTTGAGCATCTGCGAGCGAGACAGGCCGGGCAGGAGGAGCAGAAACGGCTCCAAGGGCTTGTTGGCCGTGGCCAGCAGCAAATGTGGAAGTGGCTCCTCCATCCCGGGGTCAGGGAGGGTTAAATAAAGAAAAGGGTCGCTGTGACGGGTGGGTTTTGGTGCAGCTGAGCCCGGCCTCACCGGCAGGAGGGGAGAGACGGAGAAACTCCGTGCTCAAACCCATCTGTGCTCCTAACGGGGCAGGGAGGGAGGATGAGAGGCTTCTCCTCTCCTATATCACCCCTGCATCTCCTCCTGCAGCTCCTGGCTCTGCCACAGGAACCTCAGCATCGCTGTTGCATTGCCCGAGGAGCCCGGGGTGCTGGAGTTCACCCCAGTTTTGCTCTCCTGAGGGGCAGATTCACAACTCCCCAGAACCCACGGCCCCAGCGCTTCCCTTTTCTCAGAACCAAGGGTGATGTTTCTCCAAGAACAACAACAACATTGAAAAAAAAAAAGCACAACCCCCCCAAAAAAGCAACACTGGAACTTTTACTTTCCTTGCGCCTTTTGCTACATTTCAGGTGGGATTTGAGAAGTTGCTGCAGGTTCGGCAGCTTTCGACTTCATGTTTTCACTTTTTAAAGTCTGCTGCGGTGGCTGAGCTCTGCCTGCCCCTCTCACACCACCTTTGCCTGGAAATACCCACTGGTACATGGAAAATTTGAAAAGAAAACATCTCCAAAGGAGCCTCTGGTTTCTCTGATGGTCTCACCAGAGTCCCTGGGGACCAGAGGCCCGTGGGTGGGTGGGAGGCAGCTCTCCCCCTGCCTCTGACTGCTGGGGACATGAGCAGCCTCTCCAGAGGTGGTGGTGACTCCAGGTGTGGACCTGGAGCGGCCACCTGGCCTTGCTGATCGTGGAATCTTGGAATGGTTTGGGTTGGAAGGGACCTCAAAGCTCATCTCGTTCCAACCCCTGCCAGGGGCAGGGACACCTTCCCCTAGGCCAGGTTGCTCCAAGCCTGGCTTTAAACACTTCCAGGAATCCAATCCTGGATGTTAATCCCTCATCACCCAACCTCTGTGGGGACATGGAGCCACTCAGGAGTTCAGCCTCAGCTGGGCGATGTGGGTTGGATCCCAGCACCGCCATCGACACAGGGGATGCCCATGAGCTCCTGGCTGGAGTCTCCACCCCAAAACTGGTCACACAGAGCTGTCCCATTCAAGCCCCACCATCTCAGCTGGCCATTTCCACCAGGCCATCGCTCCAGGTCATGGCACGGAGCATCCGAGCCTGCCCCGATCCCACCCCACACATCGGAGCCGGACTTTGGTCCAACGCCGCGCCGGCTGCCCTTCCCCTCGCCCTCTCCTGCGCCCTTCCCAACCCAACCGGGGCTTGTCTTCAAAGCACATGGCTCAGGATTTATAAATAAAAGAATAAATACGGCCTTTTTATGTTCAAATTTAGCCCCGGGCAGACAATGTGTCCGCGCAGTGAAAGACTCGGTTTCCTGTCTGTTTGTCGGGGCTCCTTAAGAAGCTTCCTCTGCATAACAAACGCGGCCGGAGGGCGGAAAGGGTAAGGACCGAGCTGAAACGTGAACAGTGGGATTGCACAACGTCCCTGGCCACCAGCAGCCTGCCGGCTCTGGGATCCGCCGGGATCTGGAAGTTGGGGGTGCCGTGTCCCTCGTTCAGCCACCTGCCCCGGGGTGACTGAAGGTCCCCGGGGCGGCATCAGCAGGGGAGCGCGCCGGGGGAGGCGCACGCCCCGTCCCGAAATAGTTCTTGGGATCCACAAAATGAGTCATTTGATTTCTCGACCAAAAATATCTCCCTCCTCGACACATGGGGCTGACAGGAAAAGCCGGATGCCGTCTGCGCCGGGCGCTGCTCGGCGATGCCGCACGCGGTGCCAGCGGATCCTCAGCCTGGAGGACGTTTGGGAGGCTGATCCCTGCTGGGAGTGTGGGAAGAGCAGAGCCAGAGCTGAGAATGATGATGCAGCGTTGTTCTTGTGGTATTTCTGGCCCAGCCAGAAGTGGGAAGTATCAGAAATCTCACGAGGCGCGACTCGGCCTTGTGAGATTTTCCAGCTCTTTTGCAAACCCCCTGAGGCCTGGATTCATCTCTGACCTGGTTTTCTCTCTCTTTTCATTGTTTATTCCTATAAAACACCCTTTTGCCCTAAAGGGATGCTCAGTTCTGTCTTCCACCTCGGCCTAGACACGAGGACGTGGAAGGAGCGCAAGGATTAACATCCCATCCCATCCCGCAACCTTCTGCACCAAAAACGGTGGGAAAAAAGGGACAAGGAGTCCACCAAGAACAGCAGGAAAAAGGCAACAGATCTCTCTCATTCCCTGGCTTACTCAATATGGCAGAATAAACCTTCCCCCCCAGCCCCGCAGCCTGTCCCACACAGCATTTATTGGGTAAGGAAAGTGTGGGATGTCACAAAAGCTCCTTCGTTAAGGACTGACTCTGTTAAAGGTGTCCCTTTCCACATGGATGTCCCCGAGCTCAGCTCCTGCACCCACGCCCAGCAAGTTGGGGCTTCAGGGACGTGGGATCCTGCAGCATTCCAGGGTCAGACCAAGGGAATCCATCTCCCAGCACGGCTGGAGCACCAGCTCCCCTCCACAGAGCACCTTCAGGTCCAAAGATGAACACTTGGACAAAATACCTGGGGGAATTTTTCTTGGGGAATTTTTCTTGGGGAATTCTGTTTGCTCCAAGCCTCATCTGACACTTCCAAAAGTGCAGGAAACCTCCTGGGAGGAGAAAATAAGACAATAAAATAATTGAGGTCAGAAAAGATCATCAGGTGCGGACGTGAAACTGGCCAAGGCCACCACGAATAGAGGTGATGAAGGAGAGGCTCAACCCCATTACAAGACAGCAGCGAATCCACCCACAAGGAAAAGAGGTTTGGCAGCTCTCAGGGCTTTTTCCCCTTCAGGATCTTGCTCCAGCCATGACAGAGACGAAACCGACGGGGGAGGTTTTAGGGCCAAGCCTGGCACTGACAGGAAAGCAGCTCACGCCCGACTTCTCACCCGCCGAGATGTAAATGAGCCCCGAGGCCGCTCCCGCACCCACCCCGGCACTCATCACTTTTTCTGCCAGAGTTTCTGTGAGGAAATTCTGACTTTTACAGCAGGGGCACCCCCGGGCTCAGCGTCCCACGGTGGGAAACCCAAGAGCTGAGATCTCGCTAAGAGCAGCGCGCCGCAGATTAATTAATTCTCGGCAAAGGCCAAAGTCCGAACTCAAGGCTTGTTTTGGCAGAGAGAATTGATCTCATCCTGGCTCATCCCGGCAGGAAAAGTCCTCCTTGACTATTTAGGAAGTTGCAGTCGGGTAAAATAAATATTTATTTAGTGAATTTTGTTTTTCTCTGCGCACGGGTTTTGTGCACTGCAGCTCATTGGTTTAATTTTTTTTTTCTATTTGCTTTTGAAAATTTGGTCTCGAGCCAGAATTCCTCTTAAATTCCAGATTCAGGAGGAGGCTGGAACACAAGCACACAGTAAATAGCTGGAAAAGGAGAGGAGTTACAAGACGGGGAGGACTTTTTTCAGCTCGTTTCGGTGAAACTCCAGGTTATGCCTGTACAAAACTGAGAGCAGCTCTTGGCGCTAGGGGAAAGGAGATGGGGAAATTTTTTTGCAGCTCTGCGGATTTTCAAAGCTTAAGCACTCGCCTTTGGCAGGCAGCAGGGCCACCTCAGAGCCAGATGAGATGGTCACACCTGCAGACTCCGAAGCTGAAGCATGTGATGGAAAGATGCTGGTTTGGGGGAAAATTGGGTCTATTCCAAATCCAGCCTGTAGAAAACCGATCGAACGTACGGGACAGCAGCTCTGACTCTGCCAACCTCCACTTGTGGCTAAAAAAACCCCTAATAAAATAGCTAAACCAGCAGAAAAAGTAAGGAACAGCAGAAAAAGTAAGATACGATCCACTCACCACTATTTCTTATCTCAAGAAAAAGTAGAGGTGTGCTAAAGTCGGCTCAGATTGGGGTCAGAGGTCCGCGGGCCACCCCAGGCGCGATTCCCGGAAAGCCGGGGTTACCACAGCGTGCCCAACTGACGGCCCGGGCTGGAGGTGAACCTTTGTGCCAATAAAAGGCAAAACAGACGTTACCATTTATTCCCGTCCTCCTATTTTAAGATCTGGCCCTGCCCTGAAATCAGATCCCCTCTCTGGCAGCACCTCAGCGTCCGTCGGTGACGGCCACACAAATCAAGAGTGAATTATTAAATTCACCGGGCTCGCTTCCAGCCTCACCTCTCCCCAATAGCCCTGCGGGGATGATAAGGAACAGGATGTCTCAAGGACTGGGTTGTGATGAATCAGCTCCTCCTGAATCAGCTCCTGGTTGTTTGGAGATGAATAAATCCACCGTGGGGCAAGGTGAGAACCGGCCCTGGGGGATTCAGCCTTTGGAAGATAAACCTTCATGGACAGGCAAAGTTCTTCCTGCACCTGGGGTTGCTGCTCCTGTGCAAAAATATTCCAGAGGCTCCAGGCATCGTTTGTTGCCTTCCTATCATTTAGTATTTTAGAAAGAGGCTGCTACAAACTCCACCAGTTTCAGAAAAATTAGGGTGGAATCCCATTTTCCACTGTCGTGCTGAAGTGTTTGAACTCTTCAAGATGTGGCTGCCCCATCCCTGGAAGTGTCCAAGGCCAGGTTGGACGGGGCTTGGAGCAACCTGGGGTAGTGGAAGGTGTCCCTGCCCCATGGCAGGGGATTTGGAACGAGATGAGCTTTAAAATCCCTTCCAACCCAAACCATTCTGGGATTCTGGGAAGAACCAAAATTAGGAGACAAGACCAGAAAAGACACAGTGACCCCTTTTCCTGCAGCAGCCCTAAAAGATGATGTCACTTTACCAGAAATATGGAATAATTTCTCAACGAGGCAAAACCAAGGCCAGGTTTTGCTTTCGCATCAAGACCTCTGCAGCTTGAAACTCACAGCAGGAAGGGCTCCAAGGATAAAACAAATTTGGATGGAAAAGTCTATTAAAGGTCACCTAGTCCAAACTAGACGGCCCAAAGGCCATCCAAGTGGGATGAGTGCTGGCCAACCAGCCTGGCCAGACACAAAATCCTCCCTGGGACTCAAAACCCTCCTGCCACGATATCTCTTGGCTTCACGACTCATCCTGAGGGTGAGAAGAACCTTCACCCAGAAAATCTGATGGGGGAAAATTAAGAAGTTGTGCTTTTTCTGAACACCCCAAACCATTTGCCTCCTTGAAAACCAATTTCCCCTGAGCCATCGGTGCTCTGTATTTCATCAGAGGGCACAGCCCTTAGCCTGAGGAGATGGGAAAGGACATTCCAGGGGATCACAGTCCTGAGGGCTCGCACCAATCCTGTCCTGCTCCATCTGGGACTTGAGCTTTCTCCTGGGACCATTGCATGACTTTGAGTGCCCAGCACGGCAAAGCTGTAAAACCCCTTGGTTTTTCACAACCCACGGCAAGGTTAAAATTACCCCAGAATTTCCAGGCTCTTGCACAGACCGAGAGTTTCCCACATCCACCCCGAGGGCAGAGCCACCCAGGGTGGGCACAGGGGGTTTGTTTTCCTCACCATTCAGCCTGATGTTGATCTCCTGCCTCATCTCAGCCTCACAAAAGGAGGCTCGGCATCGTCACCGGCTGTGGGCAGGAAAGAGGAACCGAGCAGACACCGTGCACCGGAGATGCTCCTCAGGAGGAACCCAGGAGCCTCCCCTTCTTCCAGGAGAGGCTGCTTCTGTATCCTGACTGACGGGGTTGAAACCCTCTCTCCTTTCCCATCCCATCCCCACATAATCCAGCTCTTGGCCGTCACTCCGTAGGGGCCGGTCCCCACAGCCACGAGCAGGTTGAGGACATTCCACGGAGAAGGGCTGTGCTGGGGGCTGTGACTCTCCACATCACAACCACAACCTGCCGTTCAGGCTTCCCTCAGCCACTGGTTTTGGGGTTCAGCTCAGCCACGCTTCCTCCTTCCCTTCTCAGGGACCTGTTGGATGATGTTGTGTAGGACCAGGGCTGACGTTCACCCATCTCCACTGACTTCCTGAGCTGCATCAGCAATGAACCTCCCTCCGACCATCACCATCTCTCACTTTCCCCCACCTTTTCAATCTCCTGCTCGGTGGTGAACACCACAGACCACCTTCCCCACCTTCCCCACCACGAGCCTCCTTCCTCCAGGCTCTCCTTGCCCTTGCTGCTGACACCCCGAGCAAACATTTCCCGCTGATTTTCGCTTCCTTGACTTAAATGCAACCGAGCGATCCCTTCCCTTCTCCACCTGAAGACAGAGCTGAGAGGCTCTTCCCATCTCTCCATGGGTCAGCTCTCCTCCATGTGCCCAAGGAAGGACAGGAGGTCGCAGTGGTTGTGAGCACTTAGGAGCCAACAGGAAAAATCTGTTGAAGCAGCAAAGCAAATCAGCAAATTTGAAATATTTGGAGTTTTTACAACAGAAGTGTCCAGACCCTCTTCCAAAACAAAACCAGACCGTATTTCTGGGGCAGAGGTGTAAAAACATTCCCCAAAATGATCCCTCTTGCTGTTTTCCAGCCTTGATCCTGAGAAGACCAACCTGCCTCTTGCACCCTGCAGACCTGTCCGTGAGCCAGATTTATCTCAGGGAGAAGTGGTTACTTCTCAAATACAGAACAGAAAGACACGGGCAGGGAATCACTTGTTTCAAACCACTGTTGCTTCCACATCCCTCAGTCCTCCCTCTGAAGCCCAACAGAAGAAGAAGCAGGAACCACGGGATGCTGGACATTGATATTATTGAAATGAATTACTCCAAAGATTCAAAATCTCGTTATTCTTCGGGGATTTCGAGCAGCCTGGTCTAGCGGGAGGTATTCTAACCTCTAGGGAGAGGCTGGAATGAGAGGAGCTTTAAGGTCCCTTCCAAACCAAACTCTCCCACGTTTCTACGATTTGCATTTCTCTGGAAAACACCCAGCACAAAGCGAGGAGGTTTTACATAATCCATGTGAATTATTCTCTCAGCAAGAGCTGGAGCAACTCTTCTGAACCCCCAGCTACCCTCACGCGTGGTGGGGAAAAAGAAGGGAAAGGAATATTTCTCCAGCTTGGAAGAGTTTTTTTAATCATCGCATTGCAAAGACCTCCTTGTACAACGGCCTGAAATGCCCTTTGGCTTCTTCCCATTTCCATTTTAGGGCTGAGGCCAAGTCCTTCCACGCTGCTCTAAGGAAGAGCAGCAGATGCCCAGGTTCCCTGGTGCCTCTGGGTCACACAGACCCACACAGAAAGCTCCGACCGATTTTTTACGGCTCCTCGGCGCATCCGGGAGTTTTGTTATTGCAAACAAATCACCTGCAATAAAAATGTGCCAGAGCAGGACACAGCCCCTAAGCACGTGCAAACTGAGGGGGAAGGGAGGGGATTTCAGCCTGGACTCTGTTTTAGACCTGGCCTCGTAATAAACCCAAAGTTCTGAATGAGTCTCGCCGTGTTTCTACTCGTCCCGGTGTTGTTTTTGCCGCTGTGGCTTAGGTGGAGCCTGTTTTCGATGTCTGGTGTTATGGCAAAGACCTGCAGAGGGTGAAGTCATCTGGCAACAGCTGGGCCTGAAAATGAAGTGGCTGTCGCGTTTTCTGGGGTTTGGGATCTCCTTTCCTCCGCACGAGACCTTCCTGCAGCCGAGTCCAGCTTGAGGGAATCCTGCAGCTGCAGCCTCATCGCCCTCAGCTCTTCCCATCACCTCCTCTTCCTTCTTTTGATGGAGCTGAGGAGGTGCCTTTGGAACATCTCTCTCCTCCCATTGCCTCCAGAGGTCTGACCCCATGGTTTGGCCTGTGAACCAAGTGCCACCAGCCACCCAAACCAAGAGACAATTGAAAAGTGTCACATAACACCACATCATAAAAAACAGTCACAAAACGGGGCAAGCCCCTTGAGATCCATCAAACTCAACTCTAGGTGGGTTGTCCTGTCAGGTTTCCCTCACAAGACATCACCCTTGGCCACAAAACCACCCGAAGGGGTAGAAATCCCTTTGGAGAGGGAGGTAGGAGCCCCCACACAGCATTCCTGCCTTCCCAAGGAGACAATCCTGCTGCCAGGGCCCGTGGGGAGGGGGCTGCTCCCCTATTACAACACGCCGGCAGGAAGAGCCCGGAGGTGCTCGCCGTGGACGGGCTGCTGTGCTGAAACGGGGGCAATTGAGCAATCCAAGCAGTTGGAAAGGCTGGTGGCTAGAAATAAAAAGTGACTGTTTGTTTTCTAACGCCTCGAGAGGCGCCTGGGGGGGCCCGCTGCCAAGCGGGGGCAGGTCGGAGGAAGCAGCTGGAGCTGGTGGGTCTCGGATTCCCGAGCAGTTCAACCGTGAGCTGGGACCTGCCACTGACTTGTGGTTGCAGAGCACTGGATGGAGATGCCTACAGAGCTTTTCCTCTTTCTCCAGGCTGAGCTGGGCTAAATCTCAGGATTTAGTTGGAAAAAACCTCGCCTTCCTCCTCCCCAGCCCATCAAACCTGTTCTCCACACAGATTTGGCGCTAGGAAACTTCTCACCCTGGGTTCCGGGCGTGTGGAAGGGTTGGGTTGTCCTCATGGACACCGAATTCTTCTCCTGAAGCCACCTGCGGTGGTGCTTTTGGCATTTGGTGAGGGGTGTGTCCTGGGAAACTCCAGAAACACGTGAGGAACGAGATTAATACAACCCAGGACATAACCCAGCTCATCTTCTCCCAAGGAAAATGCTTCCCAGAGGCCCAGCTGCCTTCCAGCCACAAATCTCAAGTATAAGATGGGCTTTGAACCCAAATAACATCCCCGAGTCAGTGAACAAAACATCGAGGGACTGAAGAGTGGATCAAATCCTTCCCAGCACCCGGAAATCAAAGCGTTCCCGTGTCCACCATGGAGGAGATGTCTTTAAGTTGGAAAACCTTAGAAAATTCCCCCAAATTTCCTGCCCCAGTCCGCCCTTCTCTGCCAGATGTTAGGAGGATTTGGTAAGCACACGGTTCCTTCCCAAATATTCTTGAGGGAACCCTGTGTCTCCTGCAAGTGAAGGTTTCCTTCATGGAAACCAAGCTCCACTCTCCTTCCCATGTGGAATTTTCAGCTCCTGCAGGCAGGAGCTCAGCCTGGGCACCTCCCAGAAAGTCCCTTCCCATTCCCGCAGCAGTGCAGCCCTCCCCAGAGGAACAGCAGGATCTGGTGCCTGGTTTGGCCTTCCTGGGAAGCAAGGAAATATTCTGACATCAAGCAGGAGTTTGATGGTGTCGCTGCTCTGACTCAAAACGTGGGAAACCGCCCAAAAAAAGCAGCAAGAATTTTGGGGAGGGCAGCGGGAACTTCTCATTTATGCTCCATGATCCCGCTACACCACGAGGATCGTTCAGTGGAGGGGATACAGGGGATAAATCACCCCCAGGATTTGGGGACGGGGTCCTCAGCCAGAATCTTGGGCCCCCAGTGGGACTTGGCAGGGGATGAGGCACTGATGGAGAGGAGCCGACGCTGGCACTGAGGTTTCACTTGAGGGAGGTGACAGAGAGGAACCCAAACGAACAGAAACCAATGAAAGTATTTGAGTCACCAGTCGCCCAAAACCACCAAGACAGGGCACAGCTGCAGCAGCAGCAGCTCCCTGGAGCTGCCCAGGGCCAGGAGAGGTGCAGGGATGGGTGCCTGGGATGCTCTGGATTGGGGCACTTCCAGACCCCCCCAGATGGGGATGGCAGTGCCATTCCTGCCCAGCTTGCAGGAAAGGTGAGAGATGTGCAGGAATTCCTTCTGGAATGTCACAGAGGCCTCGGTGACTCTGGGCCAGGGCATTCCTGTGTGAAATCAGTGCCCTTACCTTGAAATCTGCTCTGGAACCTCGGCCTCGGGGGCTGCCCCATGATGGATTTCGGGATGGGGAAATGCAGCTTAGGCCAGGCATTAAGCTCAAGCCCAACACTGCTGCAAGCCCGACCTGAGCAAAAAGGGTACCCCTGCCCACAGTCGTGTGCTCACCCCGTTATCCTTCTCACATCCCACTGTTTCCTTCCCAGTCCCCCCTCACCCACCAGGTATTTCCTCTTGGAATCTGTTTGGGGTGGAATCCGTGCTGCTGGTTAAGGTCCCAAACCGAGCCCTGGGCTCCGAGACAACGCTGGCACCGCTAAAAGTAACCAGTGCAATAAAAGGGGCCTCAGCTCCCCACGGCTCTTCCGCGGTCTGGGGTGGAAATTGAAAGAGCCCTGGGCAGGAGCACGTGGCTCCAGGCGAGCACAAGGTGGTGGTTTCTGAGGAAGCACTTGGCCCTGCACATCTGGGGAAACCACGAGTGGGGTTTCTGGTGTCCCCCAGCCCATGGGGAGTTTCACGTGTTGTTCCAGCACAGCCCACAGCGGGTGCCTTGCTCCTGACGCCTCAGGATTTCAGCTTTTGTGGTTTTGTGTATATTTGAGAGCCTGCAGGTCTTTAGTGTGTAACTCTGAACTCCATACAGAGCGTTATTCCCATCCTAGTCAGACAAAACAACTCCTCTCCAGGCCTGGGAGTCGAGGACACCTCACTGCCTCAGGCCCCGAGAGATGTAAACAAAAGGGACTTTGGGGACGGGGGGAGCAAACTTGGGGTGAACGACTCAATTACCTGAAGGTGCAATTGGAGGATAACCCCTGATATGTAAACGGATCAAACTTATATAAGTATGAAAATCCCTGACCCATTTTTGGGTGTAGCCCCTGGAGGGTCTTTGTCGACCCTAAATGCACCTAAAGGCCCTTCAGTAAATACAACCCCTTTTTATTCTCTTAATTGTGCCTGCCTGCTGGTTTTGGGTAACCCCAAACAGGCATCGCTCCCACACCTCCACCCCACCAGGCACCACGGGAGGTGAGGCTCCCTCACCCTCGGAGGGAGCACCGAGGGCTGGAGCAGGATTAAAGCCCAGGGGATGCTCAGGAAGAGCAGAGGAAGGCCGGGGTCAGCGCTCACAACACACCCACAGGTTCCACCCCCACCTCAGTGACACGGCCTCCCTCAGGAGCTTACAGGAGTTGGGGTCTCCGTCGCCTTTAGGATCCCGGTGCATCCTAAAAAATCTCGGTCTGCTGCCAGCTCCTGTCACAAGCACCAAACCCAGGTGCTGTGATGGCCGCAGAGGATGTGCACAAGGGCACAGGCAGGACCACGAGCATCCCACAGGATTGGGACAACAGGGCTGGGACAAGGATGGAGGAATTCCCTTAATCCTCATTTTTGATCACAGTGTTCAAGCTGCTTCTCCCACCTCAGGGCACTCCCCTAGACCAGACCCCCTGAGAAAGCTGGATGGACAAAGACCCTGGTTTCTGCTGGGATAGAGTTCATTTTCTCCTCAGTAGGGATGAGCAATTGCATTGTGCAGCACTTGGTTTTTTTGGCTTCTATTCCTCTTTCCATTACAATTATTATATTTCATATTTTTATAATTAGAATCCTGGAATGGTTGGAAGGGACCTCAAAACTCATCTCATTCCACCCCCCGCCACGGGCAGGGACACCTTTCCACTCTCCCAGGTTGCTCCATCAAACCTTGCCTTGAATATTTCCAGGGATGGGGCAACCACAGCTGTGCCTGGGCTTCAGCACCCTCACAGGGAAGGGTTTCTTCCCAAGGAACTCCTTCCAACTATTATTAAACTGTTCTCAACGCACAAAGTTTACCTTTTCTTTCCAATTCTCCTCCCCATGAAGGGCTAACAGGGAATGAGGGAGGCTGGGATTGCACCACGAGAGGCCAGAGGGGAAACGCTCCCGTTTCCCATGGGAAAAGGAAAAGAGGAAGCTTTTGGGCACAACCATAAAAAACCACCCCAATCCCACGACCTTGAAGCCTCACACCCAGCTCAGCGCTGGGGCACAAGAGCGGGGACACATCTCCCTCCTCCTGGAATGAAGGATCTCCAAGTGATCCCATTTCCCTCCCTCCACTGCATTGCAGCATTTGGACTCATTTCTTTCCTGGAGATGAATCCAGGAAGTTGTGGAAGAGGAAGGAGGTGACAGAGGCTTCACACAGAGCCCACCACAGGTAAAACCAAACCAGGGAAAGTCAGAAGTTCCAAACTCTCCCCCACCAGCTTCGAGACCCCCCCCACTCGACACACCCAAAAAACCACGTCGCAAGAGAAATACAAAATAGAGCACTTTAATCGCAGGGAGATATAAAAATTTACCCAAAACAATTAAACCTCAGGCACACAATAAATAGGCAGCTTCGGTGGCACGTGCACGTGTGCAGTCCCGCTTTGGGGGGGCACCAGCAGCTCCCCAGAGCTGGGGGCACACACAGAGGCTGTGAAAACGAGGATTTCCACATGGATGACGCTGCCTGGACACGCTTGGGAGAGCCCCACACGTGTGTCGGGGGAGGGTGAAGCCGAGCTATTCACACTACGCTGCCATCTCGACCCATTCCAATTCTCTGGATTTACAGGAACTCTGCCTCTGGTCAGGAAAAAAATGAAGATTCCTAAAGTTCTCACAGTCAGTATTTCCATCTCGAATCTCTGCATCGCTTCCCGAATTTCCAATCCGCTTCGGCATGAAAGGGAAATGCACAAAAATCTCACAGCAAAACAACAAAGAGGAATTTCAGGAGATCTCTTTGGGAGGCACGCCCTGCCTTCCGCCAGCAGGACTCTTTGAAGGGGGAAAGCTGATTCCTGGATATAATTTCCTAAATTTGAGCATTCTAAGGCTTTTCCAAGAGTCACCTCCTCTCAAGTTGCTGCTCTCAGCAAGGTCTGAGTTGCAGATTGTTGGGGCAGGTGCTTAGAGCTGCTGAATTTTGGTTCTGCTCCACTGGCCATTAACAAAGGCAACACAAAGCAAAGCCAGCCCTGACCTTCCTGCACAGCTTGGATGCTCCCTGGTCCCCCATCCATGAGCTACAGACAGTCCTGGGACTAGAAAAGTCATTTTTATCATGAATTGTTTGCAGGCTTTGAACATCCAACCTATTTGCTCATTGCAATATTCACCACTGGATTTATACAGACTCTGCACTGGAAACAGCAAAGAACAGAACCCGACTTTCCAAAAAAAAACCAAAAAAAAACAAAAAAAAAAAAAGGGATTTTAGGCACTCATGGGACTAATCTGGGTCTGGAAGAGCCCAGCCCAGCAGGCTGTGAGGGGAGCAGGGGCTCAGACTGCGATCTGTTGGTTCTCTCGGAAGAGCGGCCGTGTCGTGCAGATGTCCTGGAAGATCCGGTAGCCCTGGTCGTGCTGGGGCTCCTCAGCCATGGGGAGCATGGGGCTGGAGCTGCAGGTCTTCCCAGCCTCGTCCACCACCTGCCTGAGGTACGGCTGCTCCACCTGGGACAAAGGAAAAAGGTCGGGAAGGTGCTGAGTGAAGAGGGAGCTCTTTGGGCATCTCCCATCCAGGAGCTGGGGTGGGGTGGGGTGGGAGGACACAGCAGAGCACAGGCAGCCAGGTCCTGCCAGGACAGCAGCTCTGGCTCCACAAGGACCTCCAGGAATAAAGGAGCAGCCACAGGAGCTCCTCCCAGCAGGGATATTGAGGTGCAAGGACAGGCCGGGGGATGTCCCAGCACATCCTCAGTGACCCTCTGGGGCAGACACCCACAGCGAGGAGAGGTGACCAGGTCAGAAGTTGTGCAGGAGGCACAGGACCAGTCTGTGACCTTGTAAAACCCCCCCAGGACCTCACAGACCTGGTGGGTCTCTGCTCGCTCCAGAGCGGATGCCACACCCTCCACGTGCCCTCCTTGTCACGTCCCTGCTGCCACAGCCTGGTTGGCCCAAGAGGCTCCAGGAACTCCCTGTCCTGAGGCTTTTCAATCCCAGAACTGCTGCAGCTTCTCCAGGGAGAGGTTTCTGACCAGAGCCATGAGGCCTGACCCCATAACCCCATCCCCTCCTTCACCCTCCTAAGGTTTCCCAACCCCATGGCTGTTCATGGCATCATCGACCGATCCTAAATCCACCACCCAGGGATTTACTTCCCCATTTCCCACAGGAAAAGGCAGCAGTCCCAGTGCCTTCATCCCAGTGAATGCAGGATCAGGAGGAAGAGAACAGATTTCCCTGCAGTTCACGGATCTTGTGCCATGTGGGAGCTTCACTTGCAAAGCCAGATCCAGGAATTTGACAAACAACAGCCTGAGCACCCCTCAGGAGAGGCTGTGGAAAAGCACCACACTCCCACCCCCAACCCGGGCACCCCAATGCCCTGTGGGGCTGCAGGGGGTGGAGCTCTGCTGGCAGAATTCCCACCTTTCCTGGATCCCTTTTTCCCCCAGCTCTCCCTACCTGGACGAGGATGAGTTTGCACCTCAGCGGCACCGCATCCGGGAACTCCTCCCCGAAGCACAGCATGACTCTGCTGTCGGGGAAGCGGCCCTGGTTGTTGTAGTACTGCTGCAGCTCTGCAAGGACAGAGGAACACTTGGAATTCACCCTCAGGAGGCTTTGTTACCCATCCCTGGGATCAAACACCCTGCGAGGAAGCCGTGTGGGCTCAAAGCCTTCATTTTGGAATTTGCCACAGGACCCAAAACACGGCTTTGTTCCTTCCTAGGTCCTCCCTGCTCATCCAGAGCACTTGGGAACCCAGCAGTGATGGCTTCAAAGAGGTCCAAGGAAAAAGGGCTCCACCTTTCCAACCCCACCACAGGGCCCAAGGGGATCCTACACTGGGTTCAAGCTCCAGGAACTCCTTGTGCGTTGTCCCAAGGCTTTGGGATGCCAGAATTGCCTCAGCTTTTTTCAGGGAGCAGTTTCTGGCCAGAACCACGGGGACTATCCCCTGAAGGTTTCCCAACCCCAAACTGCTGCCAGCCACAGTTGTTCACCACATCTGATCAGCTTAAATCAACCAACCCAGGGATTTATATCCCACAGGAAAAGAGCAGAACTCCTTGCACCAAAAAAAAGCAGGAGGGCTCCTACAAACCTCGGAAGAACAAGTTGGTGTCAAAGATCTTCACCACGTCGTCCCGGTCCAGTTTGTTGGGCCTGTCCTTGTAGGCCATGGTGTTCCCGCTCCAGAAGACCCTGCCCTGGCACAACCTCTTGATGAAGATGCCCTGCTTGTTGCTGTGCAGGAGGACCCCTCTCTCCAGGTGCCCAAAGAGCTTCCTGGTGATCTGCTTCTGGCGGTCGTTCTGGATGGCGTCGGCCGAGGGGAACCGGACGTGCTCCAGGGCATCCGGGGCGTAGAGCTTCTCCCCGTGGCCCGAGGGCTGGCCCAGGGAGATCCTGCAGCCCTCGGAGCACGAGGTGCTGACGTGGCCCACCAGCCTCCCGCTGTAGTAGAAGCTGATCACCATCTGGGAATAACCTGGGAGGAGATGGACGTGCACACCTCGTCAGGAAAGGACAAACCTGCTCCTCACTGCTGTGTCCAAATCCCAAATTTCCTGGCAGTGACTCTCTCTCGGTGGAGGGAGATCTCCCTCAGCCTGGTACAGGGCTGACCAGCAAGTGAGAACTCCCCACGGAATGGTTGGGGTTGGGAGGGACCTCTGGAGATCACCCAGTCCAAGCTCCCTGCCCAGGCAGGGCCAGCTGGAGCAGGTGGCACAGGGACAAATCCAGGTGGGGTTGGAATGTCTCCAGAGAGGGAAACTCCACAACTCCCTGGGCAGCCATTCCAGGGCTCTGCCACTCTCCATGGGAAGTGTTTCCTGAGGTTGAGGTGGAACTTCTTGGGGTTTAGTTTTGGCCATAAAACACATTGAACCCCTTCCTCCTGCCTTTGCTCCACACTCCCCCCATGCCATGGGGGGGATGATCCCCCCATTCCAAAGGCTGGCTGATCCCAGCATCCCAAGCAACTGCTCTGTGCCCCCACGGCACCAGGCAGGATTCATCCCGGCATGGAAACGTGGCCAGTCAGGAGGATGCAGCATCTGCACCCAAAGCAAAGCCTCCCTCGAGGTGGGGGACAGAGTCAGAGCCACCTCCTGCCACCACACACACACAGAGGGGCAGCTGCTGGCCAGCTGAGGGGCCTTACCCGAGTGATACTGCTCGTAGCTGGAGTATCCATTCATCAGGGGCAACGCTGTGGGCACAGAAAGCCAAGCTCAGCTTCCATTCCCAGCTCCCAAACCCCAATTTCCCAGTTCCCCCCACCAGCCCCCCTCATTTTCTGTCCCAGGCTTCCCAGCTCCCACACGGGAGATGCCAGCAAAAGCTCCCAGGTGGATTTCTTAATGAGTACTTTAAACATTCATTTTATCTTCCTCATTAAGAACTGCTCCCCATTCCATATCCCTGCCCAGGGAAGATTCTTCCTGCCCCAAAAACCTCCCAAATCCCACACAAGCTGCTGGCTACTTACCAGGGCTGGGCTGCTGCACCCACCAGTCGGGTATTGGGGGGTTCCTGCAGGTCTCCTGAGGGGGTGAGGGGCTCCTCTTGATGATCCCCAGGTATTCATCCACACAGGAGGGCTGTGGGATACCAGAAACCGGGATCAGAGCGGGTTGGATGCCTTGCAGAGGGTCCAAAAGGCAACGCCAACCAATTTTTGGGGTCGGAAAGATGGAGTTTGGCATTGCCCAGGTTGTACATTTGAATAAAACCCTCAAGAGCTACCGAGGGGAAACAGCCAGGAGTGACGAGGCCAAGAAGGGCACAGAGCTGTGCCAGACTCCATCTCCCCAGTGAATTCTCTCCCAGCAGGAGCCAACATCAGAGCCGTGTCCTGGTGGAGGAGCTGCAAATTTGGAGCTCCCAGGAAGGAGCTGCAAATCCAAAAACCCTGCAGCCTCCCAGCCAGGATTTTGGGAAGGAGAGGCTTTCTCAGGCAGCCTGACCCAGCAGTCCCCCCGCAGCCTCACCTCTTTGATGAGGTCGTCGATGGCAGAGGAGCTGCAGTCCATGTCCGTGACCTCGTTCAGGCTGCTCCCGTTGGCCATCCCTGCCTTGCCTGGGAGGAGAGGTGGAGATGCAGTGAGAACACCCC
>VZTA01023722.1:0-22211 GCA_013398855.1 Mohoua ochrocephala | reverse complement strand
CCCCTGCCCCCCCACGGGGGATGCCGGTCCCTGTCCCCAGGCCGCTCCCGGTGCGGGTCCCGTTTCCGCGCTCCCGCTCTCGGTGCCGCGCCCGCGCTATTCACCGCGCTCGCCTTATATAGCAGCGCGATTATGCGGCCACGCCTACTTCCACGCCTCCTGACCGCTCCACCAATCACCAGCCCTTTCCGGATCGCGTTCCACCCAATGAGGAGAGAGCGCCGTGTGGGGCCGGCCAATGAGGAGCGTCCCCGCGGGGCACGCGCCGCAGTTTCTCTTAAAGCGCGGCTTTCCCCGAAATCAGCTGACCGGGAGGGGGCGNCGCGGGAGGGGGCGTGGCTAACCTGGCCCTGGCCCGGGTCTGTCCCGGGTCGGTTCGGCCCCTTTGTTCCCAGTCCAAAATTAATCCGTTCCCAGTTCCAACCCAGTTTCCCCAGTCCCAGAGCATTCTCCCCAGAGCCAGACTGCTCCATTACCAGTCCCAGATCAGTCTGTCCCCAGTCCCAGACCGATATCCCCAATCCCAGATCAATCCATCGTCAATACATCCCCAAATCAACCTCCCCAGTTCCAGACCAGTCTCCCCAGTTCCAGATTAAATTAGTCCCATACCAATCTTCCCAGTCTCAGTCCAGCCTCCCCAGTCCCAGATCAGTTTCCTCAGTCCCAGTTTGGTCCCTGTCCAATCCCAGATCATCCTATCCCAAATCCCAAATCAGCCTTCCCAGTCTCAGACCGGTGTCCCCAGTCCCAGCTCAGGCCATTCCCAGTCTCAGACCACTTTCTCCAGTCCCAGACTGGTCCATCCACAATTCCAGATCAGTCCCTCCGGTGTCCCAGTCCAATCTTCCCTGTCCCAGTTCAGTCCATCCCCTGTCCCAGTTCAGTCCATCTCCAGTCCCAGTTCGGTCCATCCC
This sequence comes from Mohoua ochrocephala, assembly GCA_013398855.1. Taxonomy (NCBI): domain Eukaryota; kingdom Metazoa; phylum Chordata; class Aves; order Passeriformes; family Acanthizidae; genus Mohoua; species Mohoua ochrocephala. The sequence continues at coordinate 21,294 of VZTA01023722.1, read as the reverse complement.
CAGGCAATTCCCAGTTCCTTTCTGGACCAACCCCAGTCCTGGATCATTCCCTCCCTCCCTGCCCCAGCAGTTCCCACTGTTCCCGAGCTGGATTTGGTATCCTGACCGTGCCCAGCACCCCAAACCCAGCCAGGGCCACCAGAGCATGAAGGACCATCTGCAGCCTGACTTCAGAGGGGTTTTTTTTTTTTGGGATTACCAGATTACACACACATTTCTTGGAAGAAAACCATAATTACTCCCACGTGGGTAATACAGAGAAATGGGAAATGTATGGAGCTGCACAGATGGTTTAATAAAAATAACGCCCCGAGGTGCCCAACCTCGCCTGTCATTTCTAATAAAGAACGCCTGTAACGGGCCTTGTTTTTAAACACCCCACTGATCCTCACTGGATCCCCCCCAGGAGATTTGGGCTGAGCCAAAACCATCTTCTCCCATCCCTTTTTTGACCAAAAATACGATTTTAAGCTTTGCCGGGGGGGGGGGGGGTTGCATCACTGCCTCCCCCTGCTAGATAGAGACTCTCCTGTAAAAAAAAACCCTCTTTCTTTTATGAAAATCCTGGGAAATCTGTGATATTTTAAAGGCTCTCCACGCAACCAAACTCTCCATCCCCTCTGGAGACCAAAGACCTGCAGCGAGGTGACTTCATCATTCCCAGCTTCATTTTGGCTCTGCAACTTCCCAGGAAAGGTAAATCTAAATTCCCCAAGGTGAGGATAAAATATTCAACCCCTTTAAAACGGGGTTTCGGGCACTCGGAGTAGGCTGGGAGATGCCTCCCAGCCCTGCTCACTGCTGGGAAGGGAGGATGAGGATGCCAGCAGGGCCAGGAATTTGCTGTGAACGATTTCCCCGGGGCAGCAGCACCTCGGGAGGCTCGGTCACGCTCCAGCAGAGCCTTTTCCCCGTGCCAGAGGCACCAGGATTTCGGGAAGGCTGAGGTGGGACAGCAGAGCCGAGCGTGAGGTGCTCCTGGCAATGAAGGAAGAAGTGGAAATCAGCCCAGTGTGACCTGTTCGGGGTTTGCCTCCCAGCTCCCAAAATTCCTAAAGCTCCCACGGGTCCCGCTGATGGAGGCCAGGGTGGAAAAATAGATTTATTCACCCAGGACACCCCTGAAATTTGGGTTAAGAGGAGCTTTTTGGGCACGGTCGTTGCTGCGATGTCAGGCGTGGAGGTGCTGCCGCTCCAGGGGGAACATTCCCTGGGATTCCCCAAATCAGGGGGGATTTTCCCAGGTTTGCTCTGGTGCTGTGATTCCCTGGGGATGGCTGGGAGGGGCAGGGGACCCCCCTCCCCGGGGCTGTGGGGGTTATCACACCTCGTGTGAAGCCAATCTCTGCTTATCACCCATCTCCGATGACTTCCTATTGACTCCCCGCTTTCTTCTCTTTTCTCTTCCTGCGCCCGAGGTTCCATTTTTTTCTGCTTCCTAAAAATGACAGCAGGGCCTTTCAATCCAACCCCTCCAGCCCAGCTCCACCAGCAGCACCGACCCCATCAACTGCTTTCCCCACACACGGCATTACCCTCACATGGAATAACAGCCAAAGGGACCCTTTTCTCCCCCTAAAATTAAAAAAAAATGGGAAAAGCCCCCAGGTTTTTTTCCCCCCTGGAATTCCACACCTCACGGATAAACACAGAATATTCAAAACTTTTAGTTCTGCTGGTGGTTCTCACCAAGAAAATGGGGAAGCGGGGCGGTCGTTTCAGTCCATCTCTGTATTCCCAGCAGGAACACCACAAATCAAGTCCAGGCACCCTCATGATTTTAATCACTCTCTGCTTTATTAGGAGCTGGGCGAGTCACCCCCGGTGCTGTCACACGACGAGTACCCAGAAATCTTCATTAAGGGAATTCCTAGAAATGTTTTTAATCCCTTTTTTTTCTTAGAAAGAATTGCAGAACAGACATTTTTTTGAGTGGACAAAGAAGGCATTTGTAGTAAAAAGGCCGAGATGGCACGGAAAGGTTGAAGGTTTCTGTGTGGAAGGGCTGAATCCATGGGATGGGACTGGGATGGGACCCTCCTTGGAAGGCAGATGGGGGGGATTCCTGCCAAAGAAAGCTCTGGAAAAGCACGACACGAGTTTGGGATGAAAAACTGGACACGGCCACGGGGTTTTAGGCATTAAAAAGGCTTTGGGAGAGGGACAGAGTTAAATTGGTCCGTGGGCTGACTGAGTCCGACCAAGCTTTCGGCTTCTTTGGCAAGCAGGGACATTCAGAGGGGGCTCAGGGAAAACCCAAGACCACCCTGGCTCCAGGGATGGAGGCAGAGGGACAGGCAGCCTCTGGCACCGCTGCATTTTCCCCCTCCCTGGGGTTGGGATAAGGAAAACACCGGATATTCACCTGCCAAGGACAGGGAAACTCCACACACACCAAGGGGCAGCCCCAAAGAGCCTCCAGCCCCTCTCCCCATCCCACTGAGTGCCAGCCCACCCCCACACCCCGGGATTCACCCCTCCTTCCTCAGGGCAGCACGGGCCAAGGTGGCCTCTCTCCATCTCCTCCCACCTCGGATTCCCAAGGCTGGCATCGCCATTCCTGTGCCCTGCCAGAGGGGCACCCAGGTGAGGAGAGAGGGACGGGGCTGGCTGCTGCTCTGAGGGTGGAAAAGCGGCTCTAATCCATCGGGAATGGGGGAATGGGACAGAGCAGGACACTGGCACCCACTAACTGGAGCTGGCAGCTGACAGAGGGGGGTCTGTGAGTGCCGTCCCCCTGCTCCATCCCCGGCACCCCCGGCCAACGCTGGCGGATTTCTGCCCTAGACGTGAATCCCTGGAGGTGCTTGGCAAAGGGAAAACCGAAGTTTTCCAAACCCCAGGGCCAGCGCCTGCCCGGGAACAGCCGGCTGCTTATCTGTTCATCCATCTGCTGCCACCGGTGCCACCTGCGTGGCAGGGAGGAGGGAAGGTGGGAGCCGGGGAGCCGAGCCAGGAGCAATCCCTGCTCCCCAGCTGCTGCTCCTTCTGCCCCTCGTGCTGCTGGCCCAGCAAGCGCTGCAGCTCCTCCTGGTCCTGGAAGGGGTTCCTGCCGTAATCCCGGCGGATCCAGGCGCGGTACTGCCAGGAAAAGAGGTTGGGAGGGTCACCCAGAAAGGCTGAGAGACCCCCAGAGAGAGACAGCAAGGCTGCCGCAGCTCCGATGGAAAGCAGCCGAGCCAAGCAACTCCTGCCGCATTCCCAGCCCTCCGCAGCCTCGGGCGAGGCCGGGGGGATCCCCAGGCACATCCAGCACTCGGGAAGGCCCCAATCCCACAGGAGCTCACACTCATCACACCACAGATGCAGTGGATCCCCCCCCCCCAATCCCAGCACTCCCCACATCCCCAGCCCGGCACAGAGCTGGCAGCACCCTCAGCTTCCCGCCCTGGCTGCAGCTGGGACAGCAGCTTTATTTATCTCTGCTTGCCAAGAAGCTGCTGCTGTTCCTCGTGTGCCTGAATTCCCGTAAGGAATGCTTCCCGAAGCTTTTTTCCCCCCCCCAGGGGCAGCACGGCCGAGTTGGCCCTTGCAAGGTGGGGCAGGTTTGTTGTCAGAGCACCTCGCTCGCCACCGGGAGGTTGTGGGGAACCTCTCGTCCCCCTCATCCCGACTGCTCCCGAGGCAGGAGCATCCCATCCCGGTGGCCAGGGGCCAGCTGGCAGCAGGCTGAGGCCTGGAGATGGTTGGGAAGCAAGGGATGGTCCAGAGAAACTGTTCCCGTTAGTGCTGGGCTGAGGAAAGAGCCAGACAGTCCCAAATTGCAGCACCGAGCAGCGTGGGCAGGAAGGGGCAGCTCTGCCAGGATTCACCATTCCCGCTGCCCGGGGCTTGCAGGGAATAGCCAGGGCTTTGGCAGCTCCCTGAGGAGCTGGGAAGCAGCTGCTCCAGTAAGGAATTACTGGGATGAGTGGTAGGAACACACCCAGCAACACCAAACACCTCGAGGAGAGGATGGAGGGCACCTGTGGGTGCAAAGGGTGCAGAGAGGGACCGAGCGTAGGAGCCCTGGGATTCAGCCAGGGGATCCGGAGGGAGAGGGGAGCAGCTCCCACGAGCTGCCCAGCCTTGGCACCCCCAGGGTGAGGTGCTCTTGCTGTGGGTTTGGCTTCCCGAATGGGCAGGAGGCACCGAGTTCCCAGGAAAAAGTCTGGGATGCAGGAGAGCAGGACTGGCAGCTCAGCACTACCCTGCCAGGACCAGACGAGTCTCAGGGGAAGGAAGGTCTGAGGCTGACCCTGGTGGTATCCCCCTCTCCTGCAGCCAGGGAAAATCAGCTCGGGCAGGGGGGATTTCCACTGGGAATGTCTGGATTTCCCAAATCTACTCCCTGGGACAGCGGGACTCACCGTGGCTGTTACACAGCTGCCACCTGCGAGCAGGAAGATCCCGTGCTCAGGGCGGTCCCCCAGAGCCAGACCTGTATTCCTTGCTAGAAGTGAGATCCCCAAGGGTTTGGGACAGGATTTGGGGCAAAAATCCACGCCAGGATCTCATCCTGGGGGAACATCTCTTCCATGGAAACCATCCAGAGGGATGAAGCTCCGTGGGAAGAGCTGCCTGGCACCCAGCAGGGCTCAGCACCCACTGGGCCAGGCTGGGGGCTGGCTCCCACCATCCAGGGAGGAGGGAAGGAGCGGGTGGGAGGTGGGGGAAGCTGCCAGGCTTTTAAAGCCAGGGCAAGAAAGGGTTCCAGCGCTGACCACCAACCCACTGCCCTCCTCCTCCTCCTCCTCCTCCTCCTCCTCCTCTCTCCGAGGCCAGGAGCACCCAGCCCATCTGGGATGGCACCAGGAGGGAAAAAGGCAGCCTGGCCATGGTGTGCCAGCACCACGGGGGACAGGTCTGTCAGCAGAGTGCCCATCTGTGCCCTCTGTCACATCCACACTGTCTCTTCTGTGCCCGCTGACTTCCTTTTCTAACCTTACCCATCACCCTGCGGCCACTCTCGGTCCCTTCCTTCCTTCTTTATCCCTCCAGCCCGGAGAAGCCCCATTTGGCAGCTCCAAACCGCAGCTGCACGCTCCAGCAGCGAGGCTGGGCAGCCCCAGGGAGCACCTTCCCCGTTCCTTCCTCCCAGGCTCCCATCTGAGCTCCCCGGGATGAAGGAAACTGAGGCACCACAGCCCCAGGAGGTGCCCAGAAGGTGCCCAACCCATTCCTCACAGGAAACCACCAAAGGATTGAGGCTTTTCCACCCCCGAGGGCCATTCCCTCCCCGGCGCTGACACCACGAGTGGGAGTTTCAAGGAAAAGGCAGCTCTTGCTAAATCCCACGGGCTGGAAAATGCATCCAGGCGCTTCCACCCTTGGCTGTGCCTCGGGTGTTTCAGGGAAAGGGTCGCAAAGGCACTGGCAAAACTTGGAAAAGCAGCTTCCGAGGGAAAGGGAGGAAAGCGTTGAGCCCAGTCTGGATTTTGGGAGCAGGAGGAAAAACTGGGATGGAGGGAGGGCAGGGCAAACCCCACAGCAGGGATGGCCAGAGCGTGGGAAGGGCCGGGGAGAGCTGGCCCTGCCAGGGGAAGCCCTGCAGGGAATCTCCAGCCCCGCGGCTGTTTTGTAATCCCTTGGAGCATTTTCCACCCTCCTCCAGGGGCGTTTCTGCAGGCTGCTGCTAACGGGGCACAGCCACATCCCTCGTGTGACAGCGCCCGGGGAAGGGAACTCGGGGTTGGGGAAGGGGCTGGCCTTTGGGTCAGTGCCACGTGCTGTCCCTGCTCCCTCCTGGGAGGACAGGAATCCCCTCCTGGGAGGACAGGAATCCCCTCCGAGGACAGGAATCCCCTCCAAGGGCTCGGCACGGCCGGAGGGACCTCAGGGTCCTGTTTGTCACGGGGCCATGGCACTGCTGCCGTGGGTGGGGGGCTCTGCCTCCAGGGATGGCACCGATTTAGGGGTGACGTGGGCTCTGACATCCCTTGTACACCTCTTTTCCACGGTCACCCTTTCCTTGCAGAGGCCCAGCTGTGTCCCAGGTGAAGTTTGGGACCTCAGGGATGGGAGAAGGAGCAGAGTGGGAGGCTGGAGGCAGCTGGAGAGCCAAGTGGGAGCTGTGCTTTTAAAGGCCTTTCCCTTTGCTTTTTAAGGCCTTTCCCTTTGCTTTTTAAGGCCTTTCCCTCTGCTTTCGAAGGCTTTCCAGGTCAAAAGTGCAGCTCTGATCTCTGCTCCCAGCTGAACGTGCCACTGTCATCCCAGCTGCTGGAATCCAGCTCGGCCCCGCTCCATCCTCCCTCCCCTGCACGGGATGGGAACCCATCCAGCCTGAGCTTCTGCTCTCCCAAAATCTGCCGCTCCACCTCATTTTGGGGGGGAAAGATCGGAGATTTCTCCACCCACGCTCGTTCCTGCCCGTCACCTGCCTCTGAGAGCAGGGGGCTCGCTGGCAGAGGGAGCCCTGGCACACCCGAGCGTGCCCAGACATCCCGAAACTCCTCACGAGAGCCTTCCTCCCTCCCCGCTCCCCCTCCCCGCCTCCAGCTCCCACTGTGCTGCATTCCCGGGAACTGGCCCAGCTCCTTGCTGAGGTTCCCAAGGGACAAGCTGCTCTCCCGTCCCTCCTGCCGTGTCCCAACTCGAGAAAACAAGTTTAGGGTTTCCAAGTTTAGGGTTTCTGGGTTTAGGGTTTTCCAGAGCTTTTTAAAGTGCACTGAGATAATATCAAGGCAGGTTTTTTTTATCATTTTCTCTTTGGTTTTGCATGTGAACCCCCAAATCTTTGAGTAATAAATGACATCCCCAAAATCCAGTTGGGCCAAACAGAGAGCTGCATGCACAGGGGCCGTGCCTGGTTACAAACCCTCCCGAAATGTATCCCAGGGGACTTTTACCTCCCGGAGCAGCGTCCTCTCGTACTCCTGCAGCTGCTGCTGGAATCCGGCGTTGGGGCTGACGTAGGAGCGCACGGCCTTGGTGGCAGCCAGGCAGCTCTGCCAGCCCAGCTCTGTCACTGTCATCAGGTAGGCCACCAGGATGGTGGTGCTGCGGGACACCCCGGCCAGGCTGCAGAGGACCCGAGGAGCCTCATCAGGGACAGGATCCCACAGGAATCACCCGTGGGATGGAGATTCCCTCGCTGGGCCGCGAGCAGGCACGGATTGGGAGGGGATGAGGAGCTCTCTCACCGCTGTTGTCACCCCCCTGTCCTCTCCTCAAGCCCTTGGGTGCTCAGGTGGTCAGTGAGAGCACCATCCATCCCCGTGGAGACCTTCCCGTGGCCCTCCCGCTGTTCCGTGCCTCCTCCTCTCCTTCCCGCCCTTCCCCAGCGATGCTCCATGCCAAGGACACTTTTTGGGAGCCCATCCCCAGCTCCCAGGGGACGGATGGGGCGCGAGGGGGTCACGGCAGCTCTCACCAGTGCACCAGGCAGCCTCCCCCTCCGAGCCGGCACTCGTGGATGAACTGGATGCACTCCTTAAAATGCTGCAGCCTGCGGGGACAGAGGCAGGAGGTGAGGAGGGAAGGGCTGCCCGTCCCTGCAGGGCACCGGCAACACCCTGGAAACAGCACCGGTGTCACTCCCAAGGACTCCCCACCACCCTGGGGCCACCAGCGCGGGGTGGGAGCAGAGATCCTTCCTCTGCCAGGTGAAGGAAATGACCTTGGGAGATTTCCCAGGGGGTTTCCTGCTTCCTGAGGGATCGAGGAATGAGGGCGATGCCATTGGACAAAGCGGCTCAGCCCCAGGGGCACGGCCTGCAGGGAAAGGTGGCACCTCGTGCCCAAGGGACAGCACTCTGCAGTTATCCTGCCTCACCCCTCCTTCCCAAACAGTGCCAAAAACACCTGATTCCCTCCCAGGGAAAGATGGAGAGAGGCCAGCGGGGAAGAGGAGAGGGAGGAAGGGAGAGGGAGGATGGGAAAGGGAGAAAGGGAAAGGGAGAGTGGGAAAAGGAGAATGGGAAAGGGAGAATGGGAAAGGGAGAATGGGAAAGGGAGGAAGAGAAAGGGAGGAAGGGAAAAGGAGAGTGGGAAAGGGAAGAAGGGAAAGAGAGGAAGGGAAAGGGAGGAAGAGAAAGGGAGGAAGGGGAAAAGAACAATGGGAAAGGGACAATGGGAAAGGGAGGAAGGGACATTTTGCCCCCACCCCCAGGAAGGCACAGAAAGGTGCCCATGCCAGGGAGGCAGAGCTGCCAGCAACAGCACAGATCCAACCATGGATTGCTGCCTGCATTCCCAACAGCACAACCAGGAGCTGCTGGCAAAGCCCAGGGAGCCCATTCCCCCAAACCAGAGCATTTCACAGCAAAACGGGGCAAGGTGGGAGCCAGGGCTTCCCCACTGGAAAATGGGATAACTCATTCCATGTGCACTGAGTGGACAGAGCTGGGTGTTCGTGGCAGGCTCTGGTGAGACACATCCCTCCAGCTCATTCCTGCCCGGGATTCCAGGAGCCGCTGAGATCCCACGCCGAGCCAGGTATAAATAAAATATCTCCTTCCAATAAAACCCGCCCATCCCTACCCGCTGCCAGCACCGCGCCGAGCCCCGGCGCAGTTTTGAGGCAGAAAACCCGATTCTGGTCACTTGTGCTGCTCGTGGCCTCCCTGAATACCCAGCCTTGGGTTTTCCAGGAGGAGAAGAGGGTCCCTTTGGCAGCACCTCTGCTCTGGCACCGGACTTCCTCTGCCTCCGCGTGACGGGGTGGGCGTGAGCCCACGCAGCCTTCCTGATTTCTCAGAAGCCAAGGCATGACCTCCCACGGTTATTCCCACTGTGTGCCTCCCTGAGGGAGCTGCTTCCCCTCTGGGAACCCTCCAGAATCTCCTCCATCCCTGCCAGCCCATGGAAAAGGGTGCCCTGGAAGCCCAAAAGGGTGCCCTGGAAGCGCCGGGCTCGGCACTTTCTAAGGAGGCAAACGAGGATGAATTGATGCAGGAACAGCAGCGGGTTCTGCTTCCCAGGAAGAGGAGGAGGAGAGGCGAGGGAGTCTCTGACACTGAGGCCAGGCTAAAAATACTGAGCCTCTCATTCCTGGAAGGAGCTGCCAGTCCAAGGCTCCTCCAGCACCGCAGCAAACACAGCGTCACCCTTCGGGAGGACTTTCCCCGCCTGAAGCCTGTCCCAGGGGATTTCTCTGCTCGTCCTGCTGATCTTCACCGAGATGACAACATCCCCCAGGGCCTGCAGGTGCTGCCCACGCAGCTCCAAGCTCTCCAGATCCCAGCCCTCCCCTTCAGCCCCTCGGTAGGACCAGCGGGAATGTCCTTTGCTCGTGCCTCCAGCCTGCATCCCTCTCCCATCCCATCCCATCCCATCCCAGAGGATTCCAGCCCCCTATCCATCCTCACCCACTCCACGGGTGGTTTTTTTCCCCTGAGGGAAAGCTCTGCCTGTGCTTTTCCAGCCTCGAGACGTGGGATCGGGGAGCGCTGAGAGCCCGAATCACAAGCAGGACACAAAGTTCACCGGGATTGTGAAATCCAAGGCATAAACTGACAAGCAGAAAATAGTTTCTTGAATAACTCTTCCTTCCTGCAGGCAGCCTTATCTAATTTTTTTCCCTTCTTTTTTTTTTCCCCTTTTTTTTTGGTGGGTTTTTTTTTTTCCCTTTCGTAGACACGCCACAAACGCGAAGAAAACGAGCGAAGGGGGGGAAAAAAAAAATAACAACCAAAAAATCCCAGTTCTTGCTGAGGCAGGGTTTTCTTGTAAAGCTTCTCTTTCCGCTCAGCGGCAGCGTGAGCAAGCAGAATTCCACCCCCGGGGGCAAGGCTGCTCCCAAGGATGCTGGAAAAACCAGCCCCTCCACAGGCAGGGCTCAGCGTGGGCCCCGGGAATTCAGTTTTGATGCTTTTTAGGGGTTGATTGGAGAGAAAAACCCCCCGTGGAGTTGCCAATTTGCTGGTGAGAGTGGAGGATTTATGGGTGCCTGTCACCCAAAGCAGCAGCACCCCACAAAATCCTGGGAATTCCTCCCGGCTCCTCTCAGCAGCTTCATCTCCAAAATATCATTGCAAGGGAAAGGGAGGATGGGAAAAGGAAGAAGGGAAAGGGAGAATGGGAAAGGGAGAGTGGGAAAGGGAGAAAAGGAGAGGGAGAATGGGAAAGGGAGGAAGGGAAAGGGAGAGGGGGAAAGGGAGAATGGGAAGGGGAGAAAAGGAAAGGGAGGATGGGAAAGGGAGAGTGGGAAAGGGAGAGTGGGAAAAGGAGAATGGGAAAGGGAGAGTGGGAAATAGAGAGTGGGAAAAGGAGGAATGGGAAAGGGAGAGTGGGAAAGGGAGAAAAGGAGAGGGAGAATGGGAAAGGGAGGAAGGGAAAGGGAGAGGGGGAAAGGGAGAATGGGAAGGGGAGAAAAGGAAAGGGAGAATGGGAAAGGGAGAGTGGGAAAGGGAGGATAGGAAAGGGAGGATGGGAAAGGGAGAGTGGGAAAGGGAGAGAGGGAAGGGGAGAATGGGAAAGGGAGAGTGGGAAAGGGAGAGTGGGAAAGGGAGAGTGGGAAAAGGAGGAATGGGAAAGGGAGAGTGGGAAAGGGAGAATGGGAAGGGAGGAAGGGAAAAGGAGAATGGGAAAAGGAGAATGGGAAAGAGAGGTGCTTTATATGGTGAAAAAAAAATGTGTATTTTAATAAATGCTAAATTTCTCTTTCCAAAAAAAAAAAATGCCCCACACAAATCGTCTCTCCAACACTCCAATTTTCAACCCTGCCCAGTGGAATAATTCTGAAACTTGACGAAAAAAATCAAATTTCCTGACTGCAAATGCACGTTAAAAAGGGATTTGAAGCCCTGAAACGTTATTTACCACGCAGGAATGAAGCCCAGCTTCTGGGAAGCTCAGGGATTATTTGAAATTTCACAGCGTGAATGGACTAAACCTTCATCCTGCAGAACCTGAGCTTTTACTGACCAACAGGAAAAAGGATGGGAAATTACTTACAGGTTTTGACTGGATGAATCCGAGGCTGAGATACACAGATAGGTCATGTCCTGCAACACGAAATTAAACAGCAATAAAATACCTCCAAGGAGCATCAAATCCCCCATTTCTCTCTCTCTCTCTTTTTTTTTTTTTTTCCCTTCCTCAGCTGACCCTGAGGGGAGGGGAAAGCTGAAAACCACTTTGGGGTTTGCTCCACTCCAATGGATGGGTGCCTCTGATGCCTTAAGGGGCCACCTAAAACACAGAGACCAGACAAAAATAAGAGAATAAAAGGAGGGATTTATTTGAAGGCCTTCAAAGGCTCACCCTGGGCAGTCCAGAGGCTCCACCCCAGATGGACCCTGGCTCACGGGTTCTTCACCCTTTGATAAGTTTGGTTCCTTTGCATCTCAGGGTTCATTCTCCAATGATCCCCTCAGTTCATGATGGAATTACCCCGAGTTTGCCCCCCTTTAGAGGCTTTGAGTTGACACATTTGGGGCCCGGTGTCCTTGGAGTGGAACCTGCAGAGGTTTGTTGTGTGTGAGCAGCAGGAGAGAACAGCAGCTCCCAGGGCACAAGGAACTGCAGAGTCACACACCAGGCAGGGCAGGGGTTGGAAAATAGAAAAGTTAAACCCTAAGGCATCACATCCATCCCACCCCAGGCGATTTCCTCTCAATCCCAGAGGACAGGCCAGGCTGTGGGGGACAACTCCAATGCTCAGGAACCCCAAAACCAGAGCCAACCCTTCTCCAGGCCCCAGACTCCACCAGGAAGATGTGCGTGAACACGCACTGACACAGCCACTCTCATCAATGAGTTATTTCCTCCCTGTCCTTTTAATACCCCATAAATCATCTGCTGCCCGCCGGCCTAGGTCAGATCACTTTCCTCTCCTTAAAACATCGCTTCCTCGATCCTCCCTGTTCACAGCTAAATATAGACCCTTTTTATCTGGGGGTTGGGGTTTGTTGGGGTTTTTTTTAATCCTTTCTTAGCAAAACGGGGGGAAACCCTGCAGCCAGAGCGCCAGGGATTGCCCCATCTCCGTCAGGTCCCTCCTGCCTCAGGCAGCCCAACCCCATGGACCACCCTCCAGCCCAGGAGGCTGGAAAAACTGGATTATTTAAAGAGGGAAAGGGCGGAGGAGGATGGGAAAAGGGATAATTCTATGCTGGAACGACCCAAGGATGAGCGTGGATTTCTCACCCCATCCACGGCTCCGTGCCTGCCGCCATCCCAACCTCCCCACGGCGGGAAGACAAACCCACCGTGGAGCTACCAAAAACGACCTCAACCCACCCCAAACCCCGACCCACCACCCCTCAATCCCGGATTAACCCACGGGGCCGGGCGTCCCCATCCCGCCGGGCGGAGCGGGGCCACGCACGGGAGCGGTGCTGGGCTTTGCGGTCGCCGTGATTGACACGTTGCTCAAACACCCCTAAACCCCCCCTCCCCGGTGCCTTTCCGCTTCCCCTTGGCACGGCTTTGCTCCGTGTTGTAAGCGCTCCGTGCGGTTTGCTCCCCGTCGGGGCCGAGCCCCGGCCCCGGCCCGTTTGTCCTTCCCTTCTTTCTCTCCCCCATCCCCTCCACGTTCCTCAACGCCTCAGGAGGGAAAAGGCTCCAGCTGGGGTTTTGTTGGGGTTCCCTCCCCCCGGTGGCCCCAAAAAGGTTGAGGGGTCCTGCTGGTCCCGTTGCCCCTCTGCAGCATCCCAGCGTTGGGGTGAAGCAGCTCCAGAGCAAGGAGGATGTGGAGCTGCTGGAGAGGGTCCAGAGGAGCCACAGAAATGCTCCAAAAGCTAGAGCCCAAAAGTTGGGAGAGGTGGGGGTGCTCACCTGGAGAGAGGAAGGCTCCAGGGAGAGCTCAGAGCCCCTTCCAGGGCCTGAAGAGGCTCCAAGAGAGCTGGAGAGGGACTGGGGACAAGGGATGGAGGGACAGGACACAGGGAATGGCTTCCCACTGCCAGGGGGCAGGGATGGATGGGATATTGGGAAGGAATCCTTGGCTGTGAGGGTGGTGGAGCTCTGGGAAAGGGTGCCCAGAGAAGCTGTGGCTGCCCCTGGATCCCTGGAAGTGTCCAAGGCCAGGTTGGATGGGGCTGGGAGCAGCCTGGGCTAGCGGGAGGTGTCCCTGCCCCCCATCAGGTATCCAGCACCCCCCCTATGGGCCGTGCCCCTCACTCCTCGCACATCCCGGGAGCCGAAGCTGCAGCTGCTCCTGGCATATGGAACCATCCGGGCGGGATTTGGCATCACCATCCCGGGGGCCGCTCCCTCCTGCCTCAGTTTCCCCACCGGCATCCCGAGGATCCCGCAGCGCTGCGGGATCAGCGAGGCGGGAGGAGCGGGGACACCGAGCAGGCAGTGCCAGCTCCGGGAGCGGGTCCCGCCCGTGTCCCCTCCCCGCCGGGGCTCCATTCGCGGGGCGCCGCCGCCCTCTCGTGGGGACCCCCCGGCAGCACCGGGCACCCGCCCGGCCCGGCAGCGCTGCACCCCCAAAAACCACCGAGAGATGCCCGTGACCCCCAAACACCCCGCTGCTGCCCCCTCCCCAAAGCCGGGGCTCAGCCCCTTTGGGCAGCATGGCTTGGCGTATATAGGTGAAAATCGGTGCAAATCGGTGTAAATCGGTGTAAATCGGTGCAAATCCTGCCTTGCCTCTCCCCCAGGCCAGGAGAAGCTCCTGCGTGTCCCACCTGCACCCTCCCAGTCCCTGCTGCCCCGGGGTGCTCCCCCAGGTCCCCCACCCGGGCACGCACCTCCAGCACGGGCTTGGCGCGGTTGTGGACGGACAGGATGTGGGTCACCCCCTTCCTCAGCAGGTTCTCGTGGTCCTCGGAGTCTGGAAATGGGAGCCACGTGGGAATTTCCTGCCCTCCTGGGGGCCACCCACACCCATCACCCTCCACCACCCCCTGGCTCCCATTCCAGCCCTTCCCGCTGCCTCTCCTCCCACACGGTGTGGGGAAGGAGGTCGGACACCTCCTCCTTCCAAGCAAAACCCCCCTCAGATGCGCTGGGCACTCAGCAGGTTCCTAAAGCCATCCCAAAAATCAGGAATTCTCCCGATAACTTGGGAAAGGCTGTTGTGGACATCCCTTTCCTGGGCTGGAGTGGGATCACTGGCAATTGGGATGGGGATTTGGGGCAGTTCTGGATGTCTGGAAGACACTGAGATTCCCAGTTGGGAGCTCACAGAGAGGGAATCCTGCAGCCCTGCCAGCTCCCCAGGGATGCCACAGCACCACGGAGGGGCAGGGAAAGGCACTTACCACGGATATTCCCCAGGTAGAGGCCGGTGACAATCTGGGAGGTGACAAAAAGGAGAGAGAATTCAGATGGCACCGGGAACAAGGCACATCCCACGTGGTGGGAACGTCGAGCTCCAGCTCTGGGTCCAGCAGGACCAGGGCTCTTCACAAACTCCATGGACCAGGAAAGGCTGAACCCACTCAAACCATCACCCCCAGGAGAGCAGAGCTCAGGAAAACTCAGCACAGAAACGAGGGGAGGGGTTTGGATGTGATCCTGCGGAGTTTCAAAGGTTGCATCTGCCAGCTGGGCATGGATGGGCACTATTTATAGCAGGATTTATATTTATTGCAGTTAAGAGACGGCAAGGCTGCAAATTCGGTCTCCAACTCGCTGCTGCGGGGTTGTGAAGGAGAAAAGGGGCAGCTCAGGGGTGTTTAAGGGGTGTAAGAACCCAGCAGAGCATTTCCCAGGGGCGCAGGAGGGAAGGGCTGATTATCAGCTGGACTCGCTGGTGCCCACGTGGCAGAAGAGCCCCGGGTTGGGGAGCTTTAGGAAGGGTTTTCAACAGCACCAGGTCACATCCAGCCCTTCCCTGGGTGCAAACACCTGGACACAGCACAAACTGTGAAGGGGAATGCAGAGCCCTGCACCTTATGGAGTCCAAAACTGGATCCTACAAAAGCGTCTGCACCAACCCCACCCTTGGCACCGACAGCCCGGGCTCCCCAAAAGGGTTTGGTGGCACCGGGGGGCTGTAAAAGCTCCTTTGCCTGTCAGGCTGAGGGCACAGGGGGTGAAAGGCCGGTGTTAAACCACATCAGAACCACGCAGAGCGAGTTTGCCCTGATCTGATCTCTCCGTTGTTGTCCCAGGGTCTAATTTTAAACGGGAGGACTCACATTCCGAGTGGTTATTTAAGGACACCGACAGAAATCGATCCCCTCCTCCAGCTCTGGAGGAAAAAGCAGCACTGAAACCCCACTTCCCCCATGGCTGGGGCACATCCCGAGGGTGGAAAGGGGGGAATTTCCCCGCAGGGACCCCTGAGGATGACAATGCCAAGGTTTTACCCCCCTCAGGGATGAGCATTTAAGGCCAGCTGTCACTTTTCTGACACCTGCAGACACCGAGAGCTCCTCCCCTCGGATATAAACCCTGGATCTAAATCCCTGTTTGCTTTCTTAATTCTCTCCAAGTGCTTGGAATTCCAAAGGACTGTGGGAAAGGGGAGATGCAGACAGTTGTGTTTAGGGAATCGTGGTGGCCTGGGAAGTGCCCCCACGGGCTGCAGAAGGAAGGGGACGTGCTGGCCACCACCCCACTGTCCCCCTGTACCTTGCTCATTCCACTCCCCATGGATTTTCTCTCCCCAGGATCAAGATTCAGGCGGTTTCTCCGTCTCCAAGGCTACCTGCAAATAAACACCCGGAATTCCCAGAGAGGATGGTGAGACCTGACCCCCCCCTTCCCTCCCAAGAGCTCATCCCTCTGCCAAGAGCAGGAGGAAGGGAATGACGCCAGGAGGGGAGCGAGCAGAGCCCTGGCAAACTCAGCTCACTTGCAAGGCTGCTCCTGCTGCTGCTGCTCCGGAGGGAAAGGGAACAGAGAGTGGCTGGTGCCGGGAAGGGGAGGATGAAATAAGGATCTGGGATTGTGGCAAGGCTCAGGTTTCCCTCCTGGCCTCCCTGAGGTTCCACAGCCTTTTGGGAAGGACAGTCCCCGGGAGGAACAACTCCCTCATCCCAGCAGCATTTCCTTCAAAACACCGATTTTCCAGGCACGAAGCCCTGGCAGCTCCGTGTCCCTCAGCCAGGTGGGTGGCACCAGGCTGCCACAGGCAGGGGCTGTGCAGAGAGCAGGGAAAAGCAGAATTCCAGCCAGCACCAGCCTGGGATTGTCACCCTCATCCTTCTCAGCACCTCAGAGATTAATTTTTCCCTTAAGGGATTTTTGAGATGCACAAAGGGGAGCTCATTGCTGAGTTCCCTCCAGATCAGCTCACCTTAGAAACCTCCCCAAATTTCTGAGTGGAAGGGAAAGAGGGGCCAGCGAGTGGCTGAGACCCCACCACAGCTCCTAAACCACCACACCAAGTTTCCCGATGGTTTCCTGTGCCATCAAGACAAGAACAAACTTTGTCCAAGCTTGTTTCAATCTTCAGAGGGGCATTTTTAACATTTTTACACCAAAACCTTGCAGAGTTCAGGGGACACCAGCTTAGCTGGAGGGAGAAATTTGGCAGCAGCTTTCTTAGCCCTGAAAACATTGAGCCAGGAAGCAAATCTCCTTCAAGAACCGCACATCCCACCCCAACAAACACATCCAGAGAGCAGCAACAGGCACCTCTCAAGTTAACCAGACATTTATTAGCATTTCTGGAGGTGGTGAGGGTGTTCCAGTACAACAAGCAACGAGGTCACACACAGGTGATGGAATCATTTCATATTCAAGCAGAGCAGGTTCCACTGAGTTGCTTTTATTTCTTCCATTCGTTCTTGTCAAAATCCCACTGGGCTGAGATGCCCTCCACGGGGTTAACCCTCATGTCCAACATCCTCTTGGTCTGCGCCGACAGCCACTCCTCGGAGAAGGTGTGAGGGATGGGGCCGTACACTGCGGGGTGGGAATTGGGGAATTATGGAATTAGGTCCTCATTCTACACGAGCAAATCGGGAATTTCGGGCTAAGTTTCACTGATAAAAGGGTTTTTTCCCCCCCTGAAGTCATCCCACTGGAGCAGGTTGTCCAGAGAAGCTGCGGCTGCCCCATCTCTGGAAGTGTCCAGGTTGGATGGGGCTTGGAGCAATCTGGGATAGTGGGGAGTGTCCCTGCCCGTGGCAGGAGGTGGAATGGGATCATCTCCAGGATCCCTTCCAACCCAGAGCAGCCTGTGGCTCTGTGATCTGTTCTAACCTCCACTCCCTACATCGGGTTCCTGCAGCATCCAGCTCAGACCACATTCCCACACGGATTCTCTCGGTTTCCTCCATCACCAAGATAACAGCTCCCTGCTTTCCTTTTTTTGGGAGCCTCGAGGCAGGGAGCAGCTCCTTTAACTGCTGCTCTGCCTCCTGGCAGCTGGAGGCTCCCTGGAGGTCGGATCCTTAGCTGGGAATGCAGCCAAACGTGGCACAAACCCAAATGTTCACTACCAAGGCAGCAAAAGCTTTTCCGGCAGCACAGAGGGGAAGCTCTGGGATCAGGAACATCACCGCTCATTCCCCTCCATTTCCCGTCCTCCCAAAGCTCCACCACCTTTCTGTGAGTCAGCTTCCTGAACGTTTATCCTACATCCCCACAAGTTACAGCTCCAGCATGGAGTTTCCAGGGACTGACAAGCAGCTCCTGCTGGGAAGTCCCCCGTTACGGCTGTTCCATAAAAAATCCCGACCCCACAGAGAATTCCCACCAGGCATCACCCGATCCCGGCTCTCTGTTGGAAGAGTTACTCACTGAAGTGCTTCTGCCAGATGAGGATGACTCCAGTGAGGCCAAGGAAGAACAGCACTCCCCCCAGGATGGTTTTCCACTCGTTTGTCCCTTTGTTCATCTCCGCGTAGGTCTCGTTGAATTTTATCCGATACACTGGGGGGGAAAAAAAACCCCATCAAATCCTCTCTTTTAACTTTTCCTGGGATTTGCAGGTGACCAGGAACTCTGCAGAGGGAGGTGGACAAAGCCTGAGGCTGCCCAAAAAGGGGATGGATGTTAAATGAGGTTTGGCACACACCAAAGTTGTTTCACCCCCACATCGGTTTTAGTCTCTGTTTTACAGATTATCCTAAAGTCGGGCAAAAGTTGCAGCATAAACCTGGAAGAAGGAAAAATGGGAGCTTTCCTCCCTCCCCTCCAGTTCCCAGCGTGGTTATTGACCCCAAAGCTTCCCAGCACAAATAATCCCGACAGGAATGTTTCGAGCTCAAGAAAGCTGCTCAGCCCTGCCACTGAAATCCACAGGAATTCCAAATCCAAAGCAGCAGCAAATTTGGGGGAGGGCTGAGGAACACGTGAGCGATTCCTCCAAGAGTTGGAAACCTTTCACAGCCAGAGTTCTCCCCTTCATACCATGGAGAGCACTTGGAAAAGATGGGACAGTTTTATTTGCAAGTCCAAACACCCACGGGGAGCTTTCGTTAGCTGGAATTTGGTTCGTGCCGAGGTCGGTGCTTATTAATATTCAAATCCACGTTTGTGTGTGTGTGTGTGGGGCTCATTTCACTCAGCTGGGATAACAGTGGCACGTTGTTGTTGTGGTATTGAGGAGATTTTTTTTTTCCTGGCTCGTTGAAAGCAGATGGGAATCAAGAAATAAATGGAATTATTGTGAGGAGGAAGGAATGGCTGGGTGTGAGCTCGGATATGGAAGGGAGAGCACGGCAGGGGCATTTCATGTTCTGTAACAAAGATTTTGGGATAAAAAGCACGGATGTGTGCAGGCAAGGAGCTCCCTCATAATTCAGAAAATTCCTTCCTGGATCAGCTCTGCTCACAGGGACACTGGGAAAAAACAGGGATTCAGAGCTGTTCCAGGAACAAAAAGCTGTCAAAAGAGTTTTGATAAGGGCCTGGAGCAATGGGACAAGGGAATGGCTTCGAGCTGAGTGGGTTTGGATGGGATATGGAGAAGGAATCCTTCCCTGGGAGGGTGGGGAGGCCCTGGCACAGATTCCCAGAGAAGCTGTGGCTGCCCCTGGATCCCTGGAAGTGTCCAGGGCAAGGATGGATGGGACTTGGAGCAGCCTGGGATAATGGAATGAGATGATCTTCCAAGATCCTTTCCCACCCAACCCAACCCAACTCAATTCAACCCAAGCCAACCCAACCCAACTCAACCCAACTCAACCCAACCCAACCCAAGCCAATCCAATCCAACCCAACCCANGCCAACCCAACTCAACCCAACCCAAGCCAAGCCAACCCAACCCAACTCAACCCAACTCAACCCAACCCAAGCCAACCCAACTCAACCCAACCCAAGCCAAGCCAACCCAACCCAACTCAACCCAACTCAACCCAACCCAAGCCAACCCAACTCAACCCAACCCAAGCCAAGCCAACCCAATCCAACCCAACCCAAGCCAACCCAACTCAACCCAACCCAATCCAACCCAACCCAAGCCAAGCCAACCCAATCCAACCCAACCCAACCCAACTCAACCCAACTCAACTCAACCCAACCCCACATGGAAATCATGTCCTTGCTGCCCGTGGGGTCACTGGAAGCCCCCCCAAAACCTACGTTCCACTTTCTCATCCACGGACAGGGCGCTCCACGACGCCTTCTCCTTCTCCTTGAGCGCCTTCTGCTGCGCGGAGAGGTCCCTCACGAAGGCCACCTCGGGCAGGGGCACGTCCCGCCGGTCCACGTACCCCGGCAGGGTGTAATCCTCGGCCTTGACGACGCCAGCTGGAGGGGGACAGAGGGACACAGCTCAAGGTCCTGCACGGACATCTCTGACCGGTCACAACGCAAAACTCAGCAGCTCCAAAAAGTGCGGGAAATCCGGGAGGGAGAAGGTGAAGCATTGAGAGTAAATCCTGATCGAAGAGCACGGAAATGGAATCCCAGAATGGGTTGGGAAGGGCCTTAAAGCTCATCCCATTCCAACCCCCTGCTCTGGGCAGGGACATCTCCCCTATGCCAGGTTGCTTTGAGCCCTGTCCAGCCTGGCCTTGGGCACTTCCAGGGATCCAGGGGTAGCTGAGGGAGCTGGGAAGGGGCTGGAGCCCCAGGAGAGGCTGAGGGAGCTGGGAAAGGGTTGGAAAACCCCTGAGGGAGCGGGGGAAGGGGCTCAGCCTGGAGAAAAGGAGGCTCAGGGGGGACCTTGTGGCTCTGCACAAGTCCCTGACAGGAGGGGGCAGCCGGGGGGGGTCGGGCTCTGCTGGCAGGGAACAGGGCACAGGAGGAGAGGGAACGGCCTCAGGCTGGGCCAGGGGAGGCTCAGGGTGGGCATCAGCAGGAATTTCCTCATGGGAAGGGGGGTGAGGCCTTGGGAGGGGCTGCCCGGGGAGGTTTGGAGTGCCCATCCCTGGAGGTGGCACTCAGAGCTCCGGTCCCAGCTTGGCCTCAATGACCTTGGAGCTCTTTTCCCACCTGAACAATTCCACGACTGTGATTCCTGTCACCTCCCCAAGCTCCCTCCATCCCAACCCTTCCCTCACCCAGGACACCTTTTGGTGCTCCTCCCTTCCAGGACCTGTTTTCTTCCCTCCCTGCCCCCCTCCCCAGCCGGGACCCACCGTGTCCGTGTGCCCTGAGGCACAGGGAGGTGGAGATGGATCTCCTCCCGACCAGGCCGAACACTCTGGATGCCAACATCCTGCAGGGCAAGGCAGCAACACGTCAGGGCCCGAGGTGAAAGATGAACGTTTCCCACCAGTTTATATTACAAAAAAAAATACATCCCAAAGATTTCCTGCTCCTTCCCCAAAGGGCAGCACATCACCCCGCGCTGGAGAGGATATTTGGTGGGATATTCTCCCACGAAATTGCCTTGGATGAGCCTTTCTCTCCCTGTTCTTCACCGCAGCCTCCTGCGCTCGAAGCAGAGCACATTCCCTTATTCAAATCACCTTTCTAGGACGCTGTAATTCCAAAATAAACCATTCCTGGGCAGATTCCAGGAGCCCCACGCGAGCCGAAAGCCAGCACGTCCCACAGCCACTGCAGCGAGCCCTGAGCAGGGAGCGACCCCGGCACATCCCAGGGAAAGGCGGGACCCCAGGGAAGCGATTCCCACACCCACGGGATTAGAGTCCCTCCGCTGACCCCATCTCAGCCCAAAGCCGCTCACGCTCCCCCGAGGAGCCGCCTCTCGCCCCTGACCGTGCCCTCCCTGAGTGTCACCTCAGCCCCGCCCGACATGTCGCGACAGCGGTGACAGAACCCCTCACGGACGCGCTGAGACGCGCGGGAGGGGTCGCAGCGCTCCCCCCTCACACCCCTCCGCGCAACCCCCCCAACCCGCGCTGCCCCGCCAGCTCAGGCGCGGATGGGGATGGCGGGGGAACTCCCGTTCTCCCTCCCAGCCCCTTCCCAGCCCGTTCCCGGTCTCCTCCCGGCCCGTCCCGGCCTCACGACCTGGCGACCGTCCTCTACCGCGGGCGGGACCGGAAGGAGCCGCGGCCGGAAGTGCGCGGCACGCCGGGAGCGCGGAGCAGCGAGCGGCCGGGCCG
>VZTA01023721.1:0-29921 GCA_013398855.1 Mohoua ochrocephala | reverse complement strand
AGCATAGCTAATTCTCTCAGGTAGTGGATACCTTGCACCCTGGTGTTCCATTCATCTTGGTACAGCAATAGACCATCCTTGAGAAAACAACTTTCTCTCACTCTTGATAGGAGTCACCTCCAGAGGTTGAGAGTTTCTTTACTTTTCCCAATCCCCTTATCAATGCCTGCATATTGGGACAGGGATCCCAGTTGCTTGTCTTCACTNTTACATCATGGGCCACAATGTCTCAGCATTACAGCAGCCAGGTCAGTAGAGGCTCACCCAACTGGTAGCTGAAATCTTTTTCCATGTCTCTCTGCTCCCTCGGGGATGGCGATCAGGTGACTATCTATGGCCCTGCCTCTACCTCCCGTTGTGAGGGCCCCACTTCCTCTTCATCCCTCACTAACTTTACTGATTTTGTCTTGGATTTCTTTTTCTATATAAGTGCCACTGCTACCAGCATGAGTTGTTAATAACAAAGGTGATAATAGAGGTGAATGATTCACATGCAAATGATCACTACTACACCAAGGGAGGCCCACCATGTAACCCCAACCTGGAAGGAACCCCTTCCCCATTCCTGGAAGATTATGTGAGGTGGTACAGACCATTGGGTCTAGCCATGCTGCCTCCTGGCTGCTGCAAAAATTAACCCTGTCCTGGCCAGAACCAGGACACACCTACCACTCTAACCCCTAAACCTTATCACCTAGTTCCAGATTCAGAGACCTCTTAAACTCCTCCAGGGATGGTGACTCTACCACCTCCCTGGACAACCTATTCCAATGCCTGACCACCTTAACAGTGAAAAAAATTTTTCTAGTATCTAATGTGAATCTCCACTGTCTCAGCTTAAGGCCATTTCCTATAGTCTTCTGACTGCAGGCACGGTGAAACAGACCAGCTCCCTCCTCACTACAATCTCCTTTCACAGGGAGTTGTAGAGAGCAATGATATCCCCCCAGCCCTCCTCTTCTTAAGACTTAACCAACCCAGCTCCCTCAGCCATTCCTCATGAGACTTGTTCTCCAGTCTGTTCTGTAGCGGGTTGAGGCTGTTTATGCACTGAGCACCAATGAACTACTCACTTAGTTGCCTCTGCTATAGGTAAGCAGAGAAGGGGAAGTTAAAAGTTCATTTTTATATGGTGAAATTTAGGATTATTGAGGAAAATGGAAGAACTTCAAGGCAAAACGGGCTCAGACTTAACAGGTATGATATAAAGAGGATTTATTACTAACAGAATTAAAAGAAAAAAAAATAGAAATAATACCAAATTAAAGTAAACTCCCAGAACAACCCCTCATTTCCAGTACCTCCCTCATTCTAACCAACAAACCCGGGCAACGGAAATAAAACATGAGGTTTGGTCATTGTATTCATTTCTTAAGAGTGTTTTTTTATATTTAAGGAAAAGAGTTCC
Organism: Mohoua ochrocephala; assembly: GCA_013398855.1. NCBI lineage: Eukaryota > Metazoa > Chordata > Aves > Passeriformes > Acanthizidae > Mohoua > Mohoua ochrocephala. Next base: position 28,513 of record VZTA01023721.1, on the reverse strand, counting down.
TTCTGATGTGCCGTGGGACTCTTCCCACAGAAGACAGTTCTCTGTGAACTTCTCCGGTGTGGTTCTGAACTTTCACAAACAACAGCTCCGCCCAAATCTGTTGAAGTGAAGACTATCTCTCCCATGAATCTTGCAGTCTTCCCACACTGCCGTCACGGGTCAAACCAGTGATGGGGTTTTAGTCTTTTAAGGATGAGCTCTTCCTGCCTGAAAGCAAAGGTTCTCTTCTGCAATCTCTAAAAGCCTTTCACAGCATCTGTAGTCTCTGGCACTTTGTCTTGGGGCAACTTCTCAAACTTCTTTTCATGGGCTGCACATGAATTTCTACATCCCCCCCATGCACTTTAATGAATTATAGAGAAAACAGTTTGTAATATTACAGTCTTTGCTACGGCTTGCATGAAGAATTTAAGATCTGATGCTGGGAAAAAAGCACCTCCTGTCTTTCCCGTCCCCCACTGACTGAGTGGCCATGTTCTGCTCACATGATCTCACTCTCTTCCCTCTATAACTTGGAAGGAAGTTGGTATCTGTAAAGCTGTAGTTGAGAAAATGATCTTGTCTGGGTTCTGCATCGGGAAAATACTTGCCATGTTCTTTGTTTACCAGTTGCATGGTGGTTTTTTTCCAAACAGCTCTTGAGCCACTCCTCTCCAAGCCTGTAGCTCAGCCTGGGGTTTTTGTGACCCAAGTGCAAGACCTAGCACTTCTTGAACTGCATGCAATTGTCCTCAGCCCATTGACTGAGTCTTTCCAGGTCTCTCTGTAGAGACTTCCTACCCTCCAGCAGATAAACACTCCTACCCAACTTAGCATTGTCTGTTCAAACCCCATGTCCAGATCACCAATAAAAATGTTAAGGCCTTCTGTTAAAATGTTTTCTGATCATCTTATAAAGGAAGATACAGATAAAACAAAAACAAAGTTAAAAAAATCTTAAAGTGTCCTTTATTTGGGAAAAGAAAAGAAATTCTTGTGTTTCTCCTTTACAAAGGAGGAAGTGGATGTTTTTATTAGAAATCTAAGGCAGATTAATCAAAGTGGTTATAATCAGCCTTCACATGGCTCTAAGACAGTCTTCAACTCCTATGGAAATAGGCTTACTTCATGTGATTACACTATAAGAAGTTGTCTTTTCTTAGAAAGAAGCAAAGAAGCTTGTCACAGCTAAAAAAGAGAGACATGGGCTACTTGCCACATTGACCTGAATGAGAGTCCAACCATAAGATTGGTCTTCAGAGGGATATTTGAATAGATATTCAAAGGAAAATCCCAAAACTTCTAAATCTACTTGTGTAACATTCTGGTCTAAAATAGAGAAACTCTACAGAATGAATGGGGAAGATGATTCCTTGTTTGGCTAAAATAATTACAAGTAAAACAAAGTAACTTTTAAATTTTTTTTCATTTTCATTTCAAGCATTCTCTTGCCATTGTCCCAGAGTTAAAGACTAAGATTGAGACAGTTTTGTAACTGTTCTTTAAAACGGGAGGTTTGGGTTATTGAGCACCTTAGATAAAACCATAAACTTGTGTTTGAATACTTAAACAAGATACAGATCGACATCTAATGAGGTTCTTAGACACATAGTGGATAAAGATGCTTTCCACCCTTCGCCAGAAAGAAGACCAAGCTTTACCCAGCTTATCCTCAGATCCCTAGAAAAATAGAAGTTTATGTACTAATTCTTGTCTCCAATAGACTCATTATCAAAAAACTGATCTTCTTCCTTTTAATCTATACTTAGATGGGTAAGGAGTGAGTTCCCAAGAATAACAAGAAGGGCTACTACAGCTATGTCAGACAGAAAAGAAAGGCCAAAGAAAGCATTTACCGCTGATGAGCAAAACTGTCAGAAAGGTAACAATGGATTGGGATAACACTGAGGTACCCAACAAAATTTTTGCCTCAGCCTGCAATGGCAATGTCGTTTCCTACACCTCTCAAGTGGATGGACTGCAAAACAAGGACTGGGGGAGCAAAGTCCCTCCCACTGTAAGTAAAGACCAGATTCATGACCACGTGAAGGAACAAGAATGTATCTAAATCTATGGGACCCGATGACATGCATCCCAGAGTCCTGAGGGAATTGACTGATGTAGTTACCAAGCCACTCTCCATCATACTTGAAAATCATGGCAGTCAGATGAAGTCACAGATGACTGGAAAAAAAAGAAAAATTGTACCCATCTTTAAAATGGTAGAACAGACGATTCTATGAACTATCAACCTAGCTTCACTTCTGTCCCTGGAAAACTCATGGAAGAGATCCTCCTACAAGCTATTTTTTACAATGAGAGTGGTGAACCCCTGGAACAAGTTTCCCAGAGAGGTGGTAGATGCCCCATCCCTGGAAACATTCAAGGTCAAGTTGGACAGGGCTCTGAGCAACCTGATCTAGTGAAAGATGTCCCTGCTCATTGCGGGGGAGTTGGACTAGGTGACCTTCAAAGGTCTCATCCAACCCAAACTATTCTATAATTCTATGATTCATGATATTGTATATCCCAAACATGAACAAAAAAAATTGACAGTTCTGAAGATGTTCCCTTTTCACAATAAGTTTGAACCATATACTCAATTATATGAAAAAAAATCAATAGGTCACTAATACCACTTTGAGCATTCATTTCTAAAATATGCGGGTAAGTAATGTGTGAGCCATTTACATATATAAAAGGAACAAAAATGCTGTCAAATGAAGACTTGGACTACCCCATTGGAAAAAATAGAACTAGAAAAAGAAGAGAAAAGGAAGTATTTTTTATTTCTGACATCTTCTCTAAGCATTTTACATGAATCATGTTTATGACATACTGTAGAGATAGTGTTAAGCAGACCCCTATATATTCTGCAGAGACTGTTTGGAAAAAGCTCTCTCCCTATTTAGCCTCCTTTGTTTAAATATGGAGACCCAAATACTCTTGATGGCAGTATATAGAATGATAGCCTAGTTACTTGATGGCAGTATCCATTTAGACCTCTTGCTTTTGCAGCTAAGTGCTTCTCTTAAAAAAGGTAACTTTTTGAAAGGTGAAGAATGGTTTTTCTTCTGTTTATTAAGTACTTAATGATTAAATGTCTGAACAATTATCCACATGCTCCCCTCTCTCAGAAACCTGACATGCTAACACATCCTTTGTAATACAGCAATTCCACAAAACCAGTTTGTTCCTGAAAATGAAGACTGTTAATCTATACTCAAATATTCCTTCACACTCAGAAAAAGGTTGAGAAGTGAGTAAGCGTGATGCTTCATATGGAATCTCTCAGTATTAATAAATAAGTGCAAAATATATGACTAGGATATTTCTCTTTTCCTTTAAGATATAAGCCTGCATAAAACATAGTTTATTTTTTTGCTGTTGAGCTTTGTCCCTATAGCTTATCCTTATACCCTCAAAATGGTTTCGAGTTACAGATAAAACACCTTTCAGGCTGTAAATATAAAAAAGGCAAACTGTAGAGCACACTCTTAAGTTAGATGCAGGAGAGTGTTGGATATTTGTTAATATCTACTCTCTGGTACACAACTTTGGTGTTCACTTTGGATAACTGTATTGGTTTGAAAGACAGCTGTCTTCCAAAAAGGCAGGAGCCTCCCTTGGAATGGAAAGATGTAGCCCCCTTCCCTCCGAATTACTATTATTCCGAAATTAAGGGTCTTTCAGGCAAAGACATGAGAAAATAGGAATAACAGTTCTTTACTGATATGTGTCTATCAAGGCAAACACACAACAATAACGGTGGCAGTAACACCAAACAGAACCAGAACCCGGTGCCGGCCTCTCTCGGCCTCAGGCCCTTTCCCCTTCGGTGCAGTTCCGCTCACCGCCAGCAGGGGCGCTGACGGCTCCCGGCGGGCAGGGCGGGTGCGATGGTTCCCCCGCGGCTGCAGGGGGCGCTGTGGAGCGGGCTCGGGGAGCGCGCGGTAATGGCGGCCGGGCCGAGCCGAGCCAGGAAGGGATGGAAGAAAGGCTCCACAAACCCCCAGGGGCAGCCGATCCCAGCCCCAGCAGGAGCCTCGGGAGCAGCAGGCTGGAACAGCAGGGATGAGCACCAAATCCCGGGTAGGTAGCTCTTTCTGTGAAATGAACATCTTTTCAAAGCACCAACCTTGTTTCAAGAGCCATGGAGTTACCTGCTTGTCACATATGCTGTAAGGATTACAACCCTGGGATAGCCACACACTGAGTGCACTCCTACATGAGTAATATGTACCATTATTTGAGATTCTCTGCTGCAAGCAAGCAAGACACAATAACTACCAACAAACACAAGACCCTATTCCACGTGTACAGTAAAAGACAAATTATTTGGAGATCAAAAGTAAAGCTAAAACCACATCCTGCAGCACTGGTCCAGTGCAGGTCAAATACAGAAAGAAAAGGAGCTTAAACTGTCTGCCTGGGAAAAGATTCTCATTTGATGGCTCAGTAGAGGACTGAAGCACCTGTACTGAGAGAATGTAACAGGATACAGTCAATAATTATATTAGTGATGAGAAAAAGGTAGCGCTTTTATAGAGTACCGTAGGAGTTGAACCTAAACATTGTTCCATATCTTCTGCTGCTTCACAAAAACACAGCCCTAAACCAATGATGAAATTGCAGAAATTCTAGAAATTTACCCTACTTCAGAAGTTGCTAGTGATTGTAGAATGTTTACAGACTGGTTAAAGGAAACAAAACCATAAACCCCAGCCATTAATAAGTTGCTGAATTAAAGAAATGCATTTGCGGTAGAGAGGTGATTTCAATGAAAAGTTAAAGGACAATTCTTAAGTCTGAAGGGACATATCATATGTAGCATGCAAAATTAAGAAAACATATCTACTAATTGTGATTGCTTTCATCATAAAATATATATTCAATATTACTGTTTTAATTTGGACTGCTACTGAAGATGTCAAGGAGTAACAGCAGCATTAGACAATCTGTTTAGCAACAAATACACCAGGAGAAGAGCAGGAAGTACAGTGTAGGGAACATTACAGATTGTATATTTTTATTATGAAACACGGTCTCACAGTGCCAATTATTGTTGGTTCAAGGACAAACACTATGCAAAGAAACTGGGACATACACAGAAAAGATGTACAGGTCAGTGCAAAAAGCACCTCATGGGGACAATACCTGAGAATTCCAGAATCATCAGCTTGCAGACGACAGCACAGAGTCCATGGAGAATACCTTAACATCTCCACAGCTGTTTAATTTAGAAGTTATTATTTGAATTCCTTTGCAAGTGAAAGCAGTGCAATATAAAATTGAGCTTTATCCAGAGTCCACTGCTTCTTGTAATCTCATGGCAGGTTTGTCAGAGGCTACTTAAGAAGGTGAAATTGCAGAAAACTTCAGTGTTTCTAAAACATATACTACGAAACCCCTCACTCCCCTGAGTGTTATAATGGTGAAGGTAACATATAACTGTAAACAACATATGTTAAATCCTTATGTTGTGAAACAAGGAGGTCATGCATTATTTGGTACAGGATGTCTGAGAAAGATTCAGTCGGACTGCCAAAGTGTAATGTGTTTGCAGGTTTGAAAATATCTATGGACTCCAGCCCAAAACAAAAATAACTGAGTGTTTATACAACGAAAACTGTCTTTAGAATGGTATCAGAACCACAGACATCATCAAGACATATCAGCATAATGTAGCTGTGACAAAAAGGCAAACAGGATAGGTTGGGTGTACTAAGAAAAGTGCCAAGAGCAATAAAAAATATTAATGTCATCATTCAAGACAATCTTGATGTCTCTTCATGCTATAAAGTCTGTATGGATTTACTTTTTTCTTCCGATTAAAAAAGGGACAGTTGTCTGTGTGCTTGAATCCATTATAATTCAAAAATGACACACATTTTAGTAATCAGAATGGATGCATATTGTAAGCATAACATACATTGATTTGCATTTCCAGTTCGTAAAACAAAATGCTGTTGGTCTTCCAACATCAATTATGTCCAGGTGAGAGGGATCTCTCTCTCTCTCTCTCTCTCTCTCTCTCTCTCTCTATATATATATATAGGCCTCAACATATATCACAAATGAAATGAACAAAAATACCNCAACATATGTCACAAATGAAATGAAGAAAAATGCCCGCCAAAAATGCCTGCCAAAAATGGGCCCCCGAAGCCGAGTTGGGGGAGGAGTTTGAGGACACTTAAAAGCAGCTAGCCACAACGCCACGGGGTCTTTGTCTTTTGCTTTGGGTCGCTTGGAGGGTCAGCTTGGCCCCTCCTGCTCCCGCCTTCGCACTCTCTTCTCTGTAGTCCTGTTTCCCTGCCCGTGCCTGCTTCGCCCTGCTGTGCCGATCCCGGGAACTACCTCGTGCTCTGCAGCCGCTGCCTGCACACAGCCTCCCGCCTGCACCCCGTGTTCCAGAGCCTCGTCGGAGCCACGCCGCTGCCACCACTTGGAAATCGCGCCCAGCCTGCCAAGGAAGCCATGCAAGCGCACCGTGCAGTTCGCAACACACACACTCCATCTGCCAAACACATAGCCGAGGTTCTGTGGTCCCCTGTCTTCTGTTCCTCTTTCTCTTTCTTTTCTCTCTCGGCTCCCTTTTCTTGTTCCCCACCCCCCTTTTGTAAGAACACTTAGTTGGTTTTCTTTTGTTTGTTTGTTTGCCTTTGGGTTTGCCTCTTTCATTTAATTTCAATAAATGGTTCTCAGATATAATATTGCCGGATTCGGGCTTGGTTTTTCGTCAGAGAAATCTATCAAAAGAACCCTTCCCGATTTTCCCCTTTTGTAGTGGAATGGGACACCAGGATTTCCTATGGGCCATCTCAAGTTACCATCACAGACAAATTCATATAATCTAAGAAATTTTCACCCCTCAGAAATTAGTTATTTCCCTTTTCTCTGAAGTGTAGTAATTGATCCAATAGATAATCGTGGCCTATTTCAGTGCAAACCCAAGCACAGTAGCTTAGATCATCAACAGAGTAAAGACCATAGTATGTAGCATCACTGAGTCAGTGAATAGTGTTAGTTTAATGAATCTTATAGCTCTTTTCCTTCTCCAAGATGATCTGGCACATGAAAGTATGAAGGCTTTGCTGATACAGTCACATCAGGAAGAGAGAGGCAGTATTTTCTTACCTTGTACTATTGTGGTTTCAGAATAGCAACTTTTAGGAAATTTTACAGCATGCACGGGGGACTCTCAGTTAAAGTCCAACAAACCCATTTACTTCACATTTGCACTATTAACATCAGTAGTAAATTGCATTTCACTCATCAGTCATGAAGACTTGTTTTTGAAGGGCTAACATACCTACCTCTTCTTCCTTGTAAGTCGTCATCTATAGAGAAACTACTTTTTCAGTGGGACTTTGTGATCTTCCTCAAATGCAGTTCCTGTGGCAGATGGGACAAAAATGTCCTCCAGAGAGGATGTATAAACTAGCTAAGACTGCAGCATATTCTGTATCATGATAGAAATGCTGTAGTAATGGATTGGTAATTTCTGTATGAGACTTTACGTGGTAAGAGTCTTTCAGATGTAAGGAATAGATTGGTTCAGGGGATATACTGAAGGCCTCTCTGAGACTTGCCTGTTTTCTGTTACTGTAGCCATTTAGGACCTTGCTAGAGCAGTAACATGAACAAATAAGTAAGCTTTGCTTACTTCTAACCTGTAAGTACTGCTAGTATTGATACAGCTGTCTTCCTGTCTTCATGTTGTGAAAAAGGAAAAGTACTTTTGTCCTTGTTTCACAGTCAGATAAGATAAGCCATAGTGGTCTCAAGGTCTTGGGCTAGACCTAGACTTATTCTTTTACCCCAGTATCCCATTCCTCTCACTGTTGAGGCTTCCTAGGTTTTAGAACAAGCTATGGATGCTATCTAATCCAGATCTCAAAATTTATCCTTTGTGGAAGCTGATTGAAAACACCTAACAGTAGCAGCAACAATACACAGTGAAATGCACTCATGTGTCACCTAACATAAATTTAGGATACAGTCAGTGTGAATATATGATTGTGGGATGCAAAAGATGCATTCAGGTTCCTTAGCCTAGAAGTTGACACAAAAGCATATTAAGAGGCAGGGAAAAAGTCTGTGTGTACTGGGAAACCAGCTGCTTTACTGAATCACTCCACCAGCTTTCAAGACCATCTTCTAAACAGGTTTTGCCAATGGCTATTATAAATTTTTTCTGGTGTAGACTTTGAATACATTGCAAGGATTAATTTATCCTTTGTGTGGGAAAGGTATGGTATGAGTATATAAAGGAAGATAAAATTTTCTTAATCATAGCAAGAAATGCTGTGAAAGTTTAAAAACTAAGGTAACAGTCTCTGTGAGTCTACTCTTCTACTAAATAAAACGTACAGTACATACTTTTAATTATATGATAAATATTTAACTTTTGTAGTGTAATTGCCATGATTCTAACAGTATTAGCTGCAGAATGTCTTACTTTTTTAACTGAGATAAGAAAACCTGATTTTCTTGTAATTGTGCTGCACTTACTACGCAATTACATAGTAAATAAGTCATGAAAAAAAAATAATGGTATGTTTCTTTTTAATCTATTTAATCCAAATCTGGGTGGTAAAAGAGTGACAGAACGCAGAGCATCTCAAGCATTATCAGATGTCAGCTGCTTTGTTGCAACTAGGGTAAGAGTGGGATGCAATTGAACTCTAAATATGAAGTTATTATGTTTTAGAAATATTGTAATTGTAATTAAAAGAGATGCTAGCAACAAAAAAAAAAACCCTCCAAATGTTTTTGATATAAAGGCAATCTAAATATTTTGTGTATCAGTAACTGCGATAAATATTTCTACAGTTAAATCCCACATGAATTTAGGATAGTTGCCCTTCATGATTTTGAGGTTAGGTATTATCTTTTTAAAAATGCATGGTTAAAAAGTTAACTATGCTCTTTCCCTAACCCTAAATCTCTTCCCTTGATCAAATTTTTATGTGTGTCTCTTCAAAAAACCAAAACAACCGAAACCAAAGCAAATACATGAACCAAACAAACAGCAATGTAAGTGCATGCTTATCTCTAAATACAACATGATGCAATTAAGTCAGAAAGATGCCGACATGATTAAAGATAAGCTCAAAAGTTATTTTCTCAGTTAGGGCTTGGATGGAACAAAATGTTCCTTAAATGTTCCTCTGCTAAGTTCAACATTTCTTCTGACAGATAGATTAGTTAACTGATGTCAAGCAAAAGTGGTAACTATCCTAGTAAAACGGCCTTGATGGACACACTGCAGACTCTCATGCTGGCTTCTAACTTAAAGCCTGGTCATCCTTAATTTCCTTGAGTCCTAACAGAATCCAGACATTTTTACTTTACATTTAAAGTTTAGATGCATTGTCCTTCAGGTGTTTTTCACCATTTATTACGTGTGGGTGAATTGATTCGGCTTAGAAAACTGGCATCAACCTTATAGATACTGAGCTTAATGTGAAATGAATCCCTACTTTTTTCTCTAGCACACTCTTCTGAGTCCAACTTTAACCCATATTGGTCCTTTAGACATGCACACAGCAAAAAAAAAATTCAGAAACCTTCTAGATGGTCCCCCAAACAGTTTATTCACTATAACAGAGCACTGGCATAGTTCAAGTCACTGTACTATGCTGTCTAGGATTTTGCTCTGTAATTCAAGGTGTTTCTTCTGAAATACAGACTTTCTCTTCTATGTGCCATAAATTCTTTACACTCACTTCCATCACTGTGTTCTGATCATTCTTTCTGACCTGGGTTTATTTTCGTCTTAAAGACAGCTGAAAAGTTTTGTCTTTCCTCCCTCCCACACATTTTTTCTGTTTAGGTTCCAGTTGAATAGGTGCCATCCTTGACTTTTGAGGTACATTTAGCCTTTTCTCTTTATTTTATTCACTTATAATAAATCCCACTGAAATCAAAGAGATGACTTCTTGAATAAGATACCATGAATGAGAGTAACAGAATCTGTCCTACAGTAAAATTTCTCGAAGAAATCTTTGAGGTTTTTCCGTAGCACTTTAAAACAAAGTATTGAACACAATGTATTATAATGTAAATTCCATCAAACACGGTGTCATTAACATTTAGCAATCTTGTTTATTCAAGTCAATCTATCTATATATACAAATCTGATATTTGCCTTTTTAAAAATTTAACATGCCTAAGTGCCCATAAATCAGTTATGACAATCATTGTTAAAGCAATCAATAGTAAGGAATATGCATTAATTCAAATAATATTGATAGCCACATGAACCTGCATCAGTCTTCTGTGAAATAAGAAAAATGATACATCTTTTTAAAATCAATATTTTCCTTTTTATGTCATTCATTTGAAGAGTATCAATAATACATTACTTTATACCTTATGTGTCAGCAGCCCTACTTCTAAATGTAGAGATATCTTGAAAAAATACTGAAGTGAGGCAAAAGAAAAAAATCGTCAAAGCAATGACCTGCTAAAAAGCTCACATTCATCCATTGTATTGTGGGTATTCGTCTGAGCTAAAATATGTATGGGCAGCATTACTGGTTGGATATATTATTTATGACTCGGACCTCAGTAACAGATGCTTGTATACCACATTTGTCCCGGAGTTAAAGAGCAAGAGGAACGGTAAGAGAACTCAGTATCGCCTTTATCTATCTTCAGACATTAGAACCATGAAGTTAGGCAGGTGTGCAGACCAAAGTGGAAATACGAGATGTGGAATTACAACATCCATTCATCACAAAAGAAACATTTTAATTGGTTATATGTGGAAAATATCTACTTGACAGTCAGTTTCTCACTTTTCACATAAGTGCTTTGCTGCTTGGATGCCTAATCTTGTTTAGTATAGAGAAAGTAATTTGACATGAAAGTACCTAGATGGCTGCCGAAAATTAATTGCCAATTAAAAAAGAAAAATGTTTGTGCTACTCTATAAACAAGCCAACATATAAACCTTTCAGTCTTGTTGCTTTATTTATGTCTTTGTAGATTTGGTTTCAAGCTATTTGCATACAATTTACAAATTCATATTATAATTCTCCAGTATATTTATGATTTTATAGTTGTATATATTTTACCTCTAAGAAAAATATTTATTTCTTTATGCTTCTGTTGCTTATTATTTAACAAAAACATTTCATTACATTTGATAGTTTATGTCTCTTCCTTAGAATGAGGCATTTTTATTTGTAGGGCTCAGAAAGAGACGTTTATTTTTCCCCCACATTAAAACAAAAAAGCCAAACCTCAAAACGATGAACTCCTGTCTCTTACTTCCCATAGCTTCCTCAGTTTTCTTTCAAGCAAGGATGAATACCCCAATGATTCAAAGTATAAAGGTTAATCTGAGTGGAAAATGAAGGCTTTAACAGGATTGTAAAGCTTAAGGGCTCCTTTCAGCACCAAAGAGACTTTTGAAAGTGGCTGAGCCATAGAAATTTCATGAGCACATGGAATGGCCCCCTTAGATCCAAAATACAATTCAAATGGCACAGCTGGCTGAATCCATGAGTAGAAATGGATATTGACTTCCATTTTCTTCCTCCTTCTCCTCCCAAAATTAACTTTCTACACATTGGGTAGATAAGTGTGAATCAATGTTATGTCCACATAACTGTTAGCAAGTATGTGCAGGATAAATTACTGAATAGCATAAATTTAAAGTAGTAATAGAAAATTAATAGAATTTCAAATATTGTATTTTTAAACTGTAACATAAGCACATCTCTTTTAAATTTTAAACGGTTTTGATGTTTCTTTGTTAATTTGGGCGGGTTTGTTTGTTTTTAAATTGAAATGTGTTCCCGGTGAGTGAAATTCAGCCACTTACCTTACGTTAATAAATTGGGAATATCTATGGTTGTTCAAAGCTATTTCTCCTCATATTAACCTTTTTATTCAGTCTTCAAGTCCACATAAGTGAGGCAAGTCAGTACTCATTTGCTAAAACCAATCCAAAAGCCAGATTTTAATGAGGGAGGAAAAAAACCAACCAGACCAAACCGGAACAAAACAATACAGAACAGAACAAACCCCACGCTCACAAAGTTTTCAAGAGCAAGTGTTGACAAATCTCTTGGCAAAATATGAGACCAAGACACCTGATCTACAGATTTAACCAGTATGAAAGACTGACTGCAAATACTTTGTGAAGATTTTTTTCAGGATAAAATTATACAATAGGAAACTCCTGTGCACACTTATACACTGCTCAGTTTTCTCACAAAACTGTGGTCCCATGTGAAACATCAATAGTGTGGAGATAATGTCAGGGTCACTTATTATGGCTGTGCTAAACGGCTCTGTAATCCTCAAAAAACAGACATACTACACACAATAGCCACCATTCAAGGCATGAATTAACAAACAGTGATCTGTCTTATTTTTCTTTTCTCTTTCAATTAGAATTATAAGAACAAAAATAATAAGTCATATGTCAATTTTATTGAATGCAGCGTTTTACTGGAGATAAAGCTAATAAAGAATATTAATGTAAAAAATTTTAATCTCAATAAAAATAATCTATAATATTTCCTTATATTTTATATTTTCAAGCTTTTGTTGTCATTATACCCATTTTGTCATTCTTATTTGTAGCCCTTGAAAAGACAAAGGATCATAAAGATCACAAAAAGGCCTATCAATGTGAAAAGTTATCAAAAACCTCAGAGGAATGTGTTCAAATCAGTTCTCAGAACTTAAGGAGCATTCAAATTGGAATGCATTTACCATTACTAAGGCTTCCAAAACATTTTCATTGAAAATTAAATATTTTATGAATATGTAGCTAATTATCCTACCTTGTTCTTCTTTAAAACTCATCAGAAATGATAATTCTTAATACGAGTTTTGAATGCCTCACAGTTCTATAATATGGACCTCTTGGAAAGTATTGGGCAATAGTCTGTCTTCCTTTTCTAATGTGATAACAGAGAAATAAGCAAAAATGACAAGCAAATTAACAAAATCTTGAATCATTAGAGATGCAGCCATAATTAAAGAAATAGAGACCTACACAATCTTTAATACGTGACTGATTTGGTCTGTGAGCAGGGGTTAAGTGCAGTCATATTTCTGTGTAATATTCCATTACGTTAGGTATTTGCACCCCAAATTTTTATGTGACTCCTCCAGTTGACTCGGAGAAAATAGTAGAAATTTTGTGTTTTTCCCTCTCTAAATTACATACAATAAATTATGACCTGCTGTTTTTTACTGTCTCACAAGAATCACAAGGCCCTCCCGTGACTTATCACAAGACACATAGAAAAAGATGTGAGATATCAAGAGGTGAAACACAAACTCCATGTTCCATCACTTCAGATATCTACTGCAGCTTTTTGGTGATTCCTGTCACTAAAATCAACAGGATAGCCAGGTAGCCATAGATGCAAGTAGGAATAGCATTTGAAAGAGACTTATCTTCTCCATAATAATCCTCACAGCCGAGGGCATTAGGTTGGTTCACAATCTTGTGGTCTTTTTGGTTTCCTTATTTCTGTGAGGAGTTGCATCAAATATTGTAATAAAAAATAGTCGAACACAAAGTATCTACCCCTTACATTCTTAAGAGATTACTGTAGTCTGTGCTTTTGGACACAGATCTAGACACAAGATTTAGACTTAATTATTTTAGCTTCCCTCTAGCAACTGAGACATATATCCTGAAAAGCTCCAATTACTTCAAATAAACACCAGAATTCTCTCAGCTATGTAGGTCACCCTTCACTTGCTCTTAACTAACTATAGAAAGCAATTCAAAGTCCTCTGTGACTGACCTGCTTAAGATAACCTGCCTTCCTGTGGCCCATAATACTGTCTTAGGTTGCTTCCCACTGGAACAATAAAATAGCATATTGCAAAGGAAACCTAGGGAGGGTAGTGAATCTCTCCATAAAGGGGAATTCAGCAATAAACCTCACCTGTGAATTCACTTGCCCACTAACAAATTTGCAGTTTTCAGCTCAAAGCCTTTTGCTTATATTTTACTTTGGAAATAACAACCTAGCTACCCTTAGCTGCACCTATGCAAACAAATGAACACATGAAGAAGCAAACAAATCCTACCAACATGGCAAACAGAGTCCTCTTCTAGGATGGAAAAGAAGCAGGAAAAAGGTTTTTTTTCATGCAAGTACTTAATAGAAATATGTACAGAAATTAACATACACCATTGTACTTAAAATGTAAAATAAACATCAGTTATCTAAATAATTTACAAAATCATAGGCTAAACTTATTTGTAGATCACACAGAAGTAGTTGTTCTTGTGAAATCTTCATTAAATTACCTTTTCCCAAACATGATAATGTTGTGAGAAAATAACTGCCAGCAGCATCTAGCACATCCATTTCTATTTCTGCTTGAAAGCAGAAATTTGAAAAGCAGGTTCAATTTTTTTTTTCACTTGTTAGTATTTGGTTTTGTCAAAAACCTACTTGCTTAAATGTTTGGAGCTGAGCCACAGTCTAGTATAAGTTCCATTCTCACCTTCTTGTCCTACATCCCCATATGTTTTTATAATTCTCCATGAAGTGGGTTGGGTACTTCAATATCTATCTATATTGAGTTATATCCTTAAAAAACATTCATCAGCTGAGGGTAGCTTTCATTCTTAAGTGTTTGGTGATCAAATTCCTTAGACATCGTAGTGATACAAGATATATAATCAGACCAACAGAAGCTTCACATTTATAGCAATGTCTGTGAAAGTGATGCCTTAGGTTAGGTTTTAACTTCTATATTTTTCAAATCTTGCAGTGCCTGGTGTGTAACTCTGAAGTTTCTTGTGGCCTGTGAGCTGCTGTTCTCTCATGCTGGTCAGACATAACAAATCTCTGCAGGCTTCCACTCCAAGGACACCAGGCCCAAAATGTGTCAACTAAAAGCCTCTAAAGGGGGGCAAAGTTGGGGTAATTCCATCGTGAAACTGGAGAATTGGAGAATTAACCCTGATATGCAAATGAACCAAACTTATAACAGTGTGAAGAACTCGTGACCCAGAGTCCATCTTAGGTGTCCATCTGGAGTGTAGCCTCTGGACTGCCCAGGGTGCGCCTTTGAAGGCCCTTCAAATAAATACCTTCCTTTATTCTCTTATTCTTGTTGGGTCTCTGTGTTTTAAGTGGCCACGTAAGGCATCAAAAGAATGTTCCATTGAAGAAATTATTTTTTCAGTAGTGTCAAATCAAAATTGAGCCAACAGTACCACTTCATGTTTCAACCTTCTGTGGTTCTTGTCATGTCACATATTGAAAACCAAGATAATAACCCAGCAGTCATCACTGTATTCAACCTTTCAAAGAAAACAGAATATCCAAATTAAGCAATGTATACAAATTTTCACATAGATATTTAGACTTGAAAAATACAGCCAATTATCATTCAATAATTTTACAGCTGTTTTGACATGGCCTTGTGGGGTTGATTCTTTCTTTCCTTGATGAGTGTGGTTAGTTACAGGTAAAGATGGTTCTTTCACTTACCTTTCTGGTGGAATAATACTTGGTTTTCAATTAAGTAAATAAGCTTCAAAGCCATTTCAGTGCTCTGTTCTTTGCTAGGTATCAGAATTAGCAGCAGCAAAGGTGGAACAGTTAAAATCTGAAAGATTTTGAATTTTTTAATTCATTTCTGGAATTTTTATAAAGGAGGGAAAGAAGTCTGAAAGTTTTACTGAAAAGGAAGTACTGTTCTATCTTTAGGAAAACTGACTTCTGGCCGCAGCAAAACAATCTTCAGGGCTGAGAAGTTCCCATCAAGATACACACACATATCTCTTGGTCTTTCCATTTACCATGTTTCCTAACTTGTGATACTCACCAGAAATAATGTCTCGAAGTGACATAATTAACTTTTATTTATGGATAAAATTAGCCCAGAAAAGAGACAAGTCAGGAGCTGTCCATTTTAGGAATAGTTTTATTGATACATCGATCACTATTTTTTTATTTTCCTTCAGAAACTCTGTGACATAACAACTAAGGTAAAGATTGCGGCATTGTTTCCACTTTTATCACAGCTTTCAGACAAGACACTCAAAGTCTCTGTCTCAGTTGCACACTAAATGGAAGGAATTATGTTGGTCTACTTCCTAGGCCTTCTCCATTAAACCCTAATAAAGAAAGACTCTGAAACATAAAGAATTAATACGGCCAGACAAGAAAGGCCTTTAACAAATATTTAGAAATTTCAGATGATATTTGCAATAAGAAGGAGGATAAAAAATTACAAACCTTGTTCATCAAACCCTTTGTTTTAAAAAACTGTGAATTCAGGGCACACAAACAATGTAATGCAGCAAAACTATTCATGCAAGCTTTAAGAATATTTCTTAGTGGAACTGGTATAGCCACACTGATGGAGAGCTCCATGTAGCCTCATCACTTGTACTGAGCTGCAGTGTTTGTGAGTTTAGGCATAGCACCTTGTCCATGGCTATACTGCTTCTCTTGATCCCAAACCTGGTTGTTTGCAGTTGATACTGGCAATTCAAAGCCTGCTTTGCATACAGAAACTACTGATAGTCTGAAGCTCTCCCTGCTAACAGAAAAGCATATAGTGAAACTTCTGACAATATGTGTTAAACAGCATTGACTGTCATGACTATATCAATCCTTCTCTTAGAAAATGCAGCACATGGCTCTGATGTTGTTTTAATAAGCAGAGGTGAAATCCAAGTCATTATATAACCTTTTTTTCTTGCAAAGCAGTCTGACTTTGTTCTAGATAGTAATGTGACCAAAGTGGGGGAAAAAAAAAAAAAAAGCCTCGTTTTTAATGAGCTGTCTCAATAGTATTCATCAAAAAGCAAGCTCAGGATTCATCAAAATCAAACATGTTTATTTGTGGAAGCTGTGGTATTAAGTGGAGCACTTCATGCCTTAGTACACAACTGATGAGAAATCATGAAATAGGGTTGTGTTTCTGATGTAAAATGTCTTAAGTGGCAAGTCTCAGCTCAGGTGTAAGGTGCAATTTGAAACACTATCTTATATTTAATCTATATAACGTTATTCCATAGTGTCTGTTTCTCACATTATTATTTAAGCATTAATACTTAAAGTTTTTCCTAACGCTGTACAAAATATGACTTGTGATATTTGTGATAAAGATTATTTATTTATGTATCATATTAGTCACTTCTAAGGTAAATAAACAATGCCATTCCCTTATGAGTCTTATTTACATTCTGAAATCAAGAAATTCTAAAACATAGCCTCTTTGTTTCTAATATCGATCACTGAAGACGTGTTTTTTCAACATACTAATTTGATTAGAAATGCCTACTAATTCTTCAACACATTTTAGAGAAGGCCATGAAAATATTTATGAAACTAAATTAAAAATTTTATCAAAACTTTAGATGACCAAGTGTTTTGCTATTGAAGTTTTCCCCATAACCTTCTGGTACTAGATAGCTCCTTGTCTGCTGTATACCCCAACTGTGTAACACCTCAACAGCTCAGTATAACAAATAATCTCAGAGTTCTTATAACATACCAGGATTCAGTGTCCATGTTGCCATAGTAGTTGAGTAGTCATCTCAGCCTCAGTTTCAAACAGAGAAGTTTCCAGCAGAACTGCCTGAGAATAAACCTTGGTCAACAGGTTAAGGTCTCGAAAAACAAAAAAAAAAGGAAAACCCAAAAGTGATTCTCACAGGTCCTCCTTTAAAAATGTCAATAATTTTATTAGTACAATCACTAGGTAGAAAATAAATGCAATTTCTATAACCTGTTTAGTAGATACTGCCTATGTTCAAATCCTTCCTCTGTTCTTTTACAGTTACCATCCAGCAGTGTTCATCTCTGCCTTCCTAAATATAGCATCTACTTCTATGCACTTATTTGAAATAATATGGAATTATTTTAGAAGTAATATAGATAGGTTAAGCTGTGCATTCGTACTTTTCACAATATGTTAAGAAATCCTCCGAAGAAAATGGCATATTCACAACAGATGAATGTAAACCATCACCAGGCTGAAAAGGAGCTGAATTCAAGATTCTCACAATATGGAAGAAAATGTTAGCTACTGAACTGCTGGATAAATGGAGAAAGCTCATATTCTTCAAAAAATTAACTTAGTCTCCATTATGACAAGAGGATTTAAGAAAGAGAATCCTATTTGCAATTGCTTAGGCTCTAGAGAAGGCAAGATTTCATTTGTAGGGAGTTTCTCCCCATAATCTTTTACTTGTTACCTAAAAAGAAAAAAGCATTACCATTTTCTTGCCATCCTTCTCTTCACCATGTCACTATTACCAAAAGTTCTGAAAGCGTAGTAGTTAAAATTGTAACTAGATGCTACAAAGCTGATGTTTTTCATAACTAGATGCCTCCTTGTAAACAGGCTAGAATATATCAGTCACTTGAAATGATGTCATCAGTATTTGCAACCAGGAAATATAGTAGTCCAAAATTACATAAATTTTATGTATTATCAGTGTTTGAGAT
This sequence comes from Mohoua ochrocephala, assembly GCA_013398855.1. NCBI lineage: Eukaryota > Metazoa > Chordata > Aves > Passeriformes > Acanthizidae > Mohoua > Mohoua ochrocephala. The sequence goes on along the minus strand of VZTA01023721.1, from coordinate 10,067 downwards.
TCACTCAACCATGTGATATTATCCTTCCTCATGAACTTGAATAATTTTGTTTCAATCAGTATGCTGCTTCTGCAAGAGGTAAAGAGCATTAAGGACTTCTGTTAGAATGGCTGGTTGGCTGTAGCATCCCCAAAAGTCTGCAAGATTTGTATGAAGTGCAGCCCTATAACCCTTGGGCTGTACTCTTGTCAGCTTTTACAAGCTAAACAGTATGAAAGCTTTGTCACCTAGATGACAAACTTAAAAGAAAAAAAGAAAAAGGAAACAAAAGGGAAAAAAAAGCTACTGTAGGAAGTAATGCTGATCATCTTCTGCATATCAAATTTCCCTGTGAGTCAGTACTCAACCAGTATTGCAGCATTTTGTCAGGATGACTTGTATTAGGCATATTGCTCAAAACTGAAGGAAAATGAAACAGCTGGATCAATTTTCAAAATGTTTTACAAGGCTCCCATAGGGAATCTCCTGTAGGGTTTAATTATAGTGACTGGACTTTCTGTTCTGGTTTTGAAAGTAGTCTCTGTATTTAGATGCCTACTTACAGAAGTAAAGATCAATCTTTATATTCCTATTCATAAAATTCTCAATCTCAAAGCCATATTAGGTAGTTTTTCCAAGATAATGTAAGTCTTCATAGTTGCAGGATGATGGTGAAAAAACTTTGTGTTCCTTCACCCCGGCCACCTTCTCGCACATACTTCTTCCCCTTGGAGGTGTTCTGGACATTGAGGTGAGCTGATAATGGATAGCTGGAGCTTTCAAATGGAAACCAACAGGCACCTATGACCTGGATGAGATAAAAGAATAGCAGAGCTTCCCTCCATTACACAAACTTTTTGGGTGGAGCAGTAGGACAGACCAAAACTCGAGCCAACTTTGAAACTACATATTAAGTCTCTTAGGTGTTACAGAACGCAAAGGTCTCACCACATGTAGTCATGAAGAGCTAGGGTTGGGGGGTATTTTATTATCTTGAAATAGTATATGATCCTTTTCATTCTAAATAAATAAGAACTGATTTATTTTGTGAATTTATATCAATCCAAAAACTTAACTTTATTATATTAAAATTTGCAGAATATATAATTATAGGCGGCTCTGTGCAGGCTCCATTTTCAGAAAACAAGAACTTTTGTTCAAATGTGTAAGGAAAAATAACTAAGTAATATACTCAGGAGAATAACAAGATAAAGCCTAGTTATTTCTGTCAAAACTGTGTTTATTTACAAAGAACAACAAGCTTGAGTGTCTGTGAATAAAGCAAAAGTCAAATAGCAAAAAAGCACTTTAATCTCAACAATCTCTCACTTGGAGCTTTCTATGTTATCCAGAGTTCTCAGGCAAGCTTCTCACCCTCATGCATTTGCTAATTTTCCCATGGCTTTTTAACCTGCACACACCCATGTATATTTTCTTTGAAATCTAATAGTATTCCCTAGCTTCAGGTAAAAAACCTATTGTTTTAGCCTTATGATTTTATAATTAATGTGATGATTTTTCGAATTTTTTATTGAAGTGAAAGGTTTTTCATAATAATTTATATAATACATAACAATATTCAGTCTCTATGCACATCTATTTTTCACCTTAAAAAATAATTTCATCCACCCAAAAAAAAATTGGAAAGCAAAAGAAATCTGGACTAAATTGAAGTCAAAATGGGGTGGGATTATAAACAAGAAGTAGTATACTTTTACTTGATTGTTATTCTCTTCTGGGAAACTTTAAAGAATATATTTGTTTTCAATAAAATTGTCCATCTCCTGATTTTTCTTGTTAAACATATCTTCACGATATCCTAAATTTGGTTTGTTTCCTGCTCATACGGGTAACATTAGACATGTACCATAAAAAATTTCAGCAGTGGCTTTTAGTTTCCAGAAGTCATAACCTATGGGCCAAGGTGCTGCTAGCTATTCTACACAGGACAAAATATTTCCTGGAAGATTCAGTTCTATTTTCCTAAGAGTTCATTTGCAAAATGGACCTTGATGGGATGCATCCATGAATGCTGAGAGATCTGGCAGGCATCATAACGAGGCCTCTCACGATCATATTTGAGAGGTCACGGGNTGATCAACCTGATTACCTTCTGTGATGAAACAACTACTTGGATGGATGAGAGAAGAGCAGCGAATATTGCCTTCAATATTATTTATATGTGTATTATTATATATATGTCTTCAGTAAGGCTTTCAACACTACCTGTCACAATATCCTGATAGGCAAAGTCAAGAAGTGTGGACTGGATGAGTGGACAGTGAGGTGGATTGAGATCTGGCTGAACAGCAGATCCCAGAGGGTCGTTACCAGTGGCACGGAGTTTAGTTGGAGGCCTGGCACTAGTGGTGTCCCCCAGGGTTCAATACTGGAGCTCCTGGAGCAGGTCCGGTGGAGAGCTACAAAGTTGATCAAGGGTCGGTAGAAACTCTCTTGCAAGGAAAGGCTGAGAAAGCTGAGCCTGTTCAGACTTGAGAGGAGACAACTGAGAGGGGATCTCATTGTCTATAATTATCTGAAGGGAGGGTATCAAGAGGATAGAGCCAAGCTCTTCTCAGTGGTGTCAACCAATAGAGCAAGAGGCAATGGGCAGAAACTGATGCACAGGAAGTTCCACCTGAACATGAGAAGAACTTTTTTGTGGAAGTGACCACACACTGGAACCAGTGAGGTTGTGGAGTCTCCCTCACTGGAGATATTCAAGAACTATGTGGATGCAATCCTGTGAAAGGTGCTGTAGGCTGACCCTGCCTGAGCAAAAAAGTTGGACCAGATGTCCCACTGTGGTGCCTTCCAACCTTTCCTATTCTATGATTCTGTGAAAATGAAAAAAAAGTAATCTGTTAGTTTATGGGAACATATCTAGGGAGTATCTGTACATAACGCTGGAGATAGCTCTTCATCATGACAGTTAAAGCAAACAACAATAATAAAAATATACAATCAAACATGGGTGTAGAATCTTCCAGAAGAGTTAGAAAAACTGGTAAGGTTTTAGATGCTAATAATTACAAGGGAATTAATCTACTGGGGGTGAGAGGTTATAAAGTCAATGAGATGACAGTGTTATATCAAGAGTGTTATGTGTAGCTTAGTGCTACATCAACATTCTCAAACACTGCCTGTGACATCTATGTTTTTGGGAATTTGGGACATAATTTTCAGGAGGATAACAAAATCCATAGCTTAATAGTGACTGAGTACTTAAGTTTAATGAAGAGTTGCAATAACATTAAAATTAAATATGTCAAAAAACAGTTTTAAAAAATCAAACCTTCTGGTCTTAGTTAAATTAATCCAAACTTTTAAATTATTAACTAAAATGTATCAATAAGTCATGAAGGAACACTCTTTCTCTGATCTCAAAAGCTCTCCAAATTTATTACAAAAAGAACTGCCTCTTTTTTTCTGTGGACAGTTTTTGTGGTGAACGTTAAAATGCAGTAATGTGATTACACAAAGATGAACAAAAGAGAAACTATCATGACTTAGATATTAGGACTTTTTTTTTGGTGAGTTATAGTCCAATCCTATATTTTGTTTTCTTTCTTCCATTTCATTGATAGAAATCTCTTTTCTGCAGACATTTCCTTGGCCTCTGCCATATTGATCGCTGCTGTTGAGGGAGAATGAGTCTTCTGATTGCATTCTACTTGAGAGATTGTTAAGGCAGAACAAACCTGGGGATTCTAAGCAGGTCACTGGACAGTCCTTCATAAATATTCAGGAGAAACAAACATTGTGAAAGACACTAATGCTGATAGAATTCACAGATATGCTAAGTAAGAATAAAGTATTTCCTGCAGAGAGCTCCTGTAGGGATTATATGGCCTTCTGCTTTAATGAAGTTACACTTCTGACTAATGGCAAATGATGTTAACATTTTCCTTTCAATACCAAGGACTATTTTTTTATTGTTTAAAAAATGATGGGGGGAGAAAAAAGAGGAAGAAGAATTCTAAGCTGAATTACAAGCATTTATAAGCATTCTTAGGAAGAGGTTGCATTCACTTATAAAGTCAATTTCCATCGAGAGTTAGAAACAAGTCCTTGATTACGAAATAATATTTGCCATTCATAGGAGTAAACATGATTATTTCTTTTGCTGCTCCATAAGTAACAGGAAAAGTGTATGTAAAATTACAAATAAACTTTTCTTTGTGGAATCATTTCATACAGATCAGTAGAAACACTTGTTTATCCACTGGATTATTTGATGAGTAGCACAATTCACAATGAGGATCTTATTTTCTGTTAAATTTTACAGACCAGTGTAAAAAAAGGGGGAAAAGAAGAATGTTTTTCTGTCTAAAAGTCTATATAATTTTTGTAAAACTTTTCTTATTATATTTCTAGCTTCCATGTCACACTAATAATATACATTTCATTTTCAATTGAGGGAATCTTTCTAGCTTTTATCCACAGGTCTGGCACCAAATTTTGACAATCTATCTTAGCCTTTACTCAAGGAGAGAGTCACTCCTCGGACTGAACAGATGTACATAGCAGAGTTTGGCTAGAGTCCTGATCTTGTACCAGAATTAACTTGAATATTTTAAATAGTTTCAATGTGGCTACTCAACCACATTCAAGTAGTAATACAAGAAAGGATCATAGAAATCTATCCTCTGAAGAAAGACCCTCAGTCTTCCTTTTTTTAAAATTTCTACCCTTTTAACTATGACTAAATAGCAGTGAAAACTAGTTGTCTTTATTTCATTAGATAGTCTTTTTTACAGTGTTAGTTTTTTTACAGTGTTAATAAGACTAACTAAAAATTATAGCAAATAAATAAGAATTTTCCTAGAAGGAGCAAAAAAATATTGAGGATTTACGGGTGTGCACAAAGACACATGAACTAACCAGTCTAATAGCAATGAATCAGACAAAGAAAAAAGGGTGTTAGATTCTGTCAACCACCAGAAAGTGTCCACTCAAGTGTGCAAATGTGCTATATGTGTTAGCGTGACATATTATAGGAGCTATAGCTTTCTGGAATTAATTCTTGCTAGTATCTGCTTTCTCCCCTCTACTCTATATATGTTAGCCCAAGCTTGGGTCAAATGATAGTTGAATTTTGGCCCAGGTGTCATGACAGTTTTACAGATGAGGAAAGTCTTATTTTTCTGTGGCTTTGATTAATCAAAGGATCGGTTACATTGAGGAATGATAAGAAAAGATCCTTTCAGTTGCTGTGTCAATAAGATTTTTCCATATTACTGTAGACAATAACACTTAAAAAAAGACACCAAAAGCCAAAAGAAAACCCTGTCCACAAGCAGCATTTGAGGGTGAGCTAAACTATAGATGTTGAGAGGGAGACGAAGAGAAGTCATGAGTCCATTTTATTATCCCACCACAAGAGGATGGAAGAGCTCTGAAAATTACTTTTCAAGACCTGGAAGGGCAAATACAAAGCAACTTCGTGCCTGCTCTTGATTTTCATCAGGGAATTGGACTTGCCTATGACTTTTAATGCTCTCTAACTCTACAAGCCTCAAACCCCACAGTATCAATAACTAAATGTAGGTAGGAATCTTCTCAATTGCCTTACACATTTAAAAGAGTAACTTGTGTAAACCCAACCCCTTTGCATAGAGTCAGCATAGAGAAAGAAAATTTCTGAGAGAGAACAGACTTTCAGAAGGGCTGGTTGCTGGTTGAAGTTAGGCAAGAAAAATCCTATCCTCATATGTCTTAATGATTGTCCTGCTGAAGGTTTAGGCTAGTACATTCCTACTTGTTACCCAGGAATACATATCTTGCCAATTCACATTTAGGTAGTTGCATCAACCCACAAATATTTATTCCATTTTCAAATTTTTTTTTTTAATATGCTGGGAAATGTTGGCAAAGTTTAATTCACTTAAAAATTCCAGCTGCTAAATTTGAATGAAAGCAAAAATAAATTAAACATTTAAAATACCATTTTTGATGGTTTCCATTACTTAAGTAAAACTCTTTATTGTGCTCAAGAAATAAGAATAAAAAATATTTTATTAATTTTGCCTTAGTTTTATTAGGCAAAATAAAGTATTATTTGTGTTTCAGAGGCTGATCGATTTTCTCCAATCAGCATATAATACTTCTCTGTCATCTTTTACAGCCTGTTTATTTTTTCCCTCATAGAATAGATGGGGGGAAAAAAGCATTCCTGTCTCTTTAACTTCCAATCAGCTTATCATGAAACTTACAAAGAAGGAAATATTTTCTTCATTTCAGGAATTGCTCTTAAAACTTAGCAAAATACTCCTATGCACATTTTCTAAATACTTAGTCAGTATTCCATCATCTTAACAGATTAGAGGCAGTACTTCTCTTTCTTAATTTAAATCACTCTGGCAATTTGTTGTTCAGTTAGGCAATAAAATATTTGCTGTCATAATTTCTGATTTAATTTCAAATGGATTTATATTGATTTTTGTTTAATAATATACATGAAAATCTTTACAGGTGTCTTTGAGTCTGCTTCAGTGCAGGAGGTTGGACCAACCAACCTCTGAAGCCTTTTTCAATCAAACATCCCAGTGAACTGGTTAACAAAATTATTTGCAGTGTGTTTTATAGTTACATGTATATGTATGTTCACATATATATAGTGTATAATATAAATTATTTATTTACATTTCACATTAAATAATTTTAAAAATTAATGCAAAACTTTTCATCTAGCGTTTGGGCATCCTGTGTCCAATGTAAAGTTGGCAAGATGCACCAGTATAAAAATGAGAAAATAATCTTAGATAAATCCATATTCTAATTGTCATTATAAGTGCATATGTGCAGGTTAGTTTGATTTTTGTCTTAAAAGTCACTGATATTTATTGATAAATAACCATGCATTGTTATACACTTTTTAGATGTATAAATAGTTTTTCCTTATTTTCATCTTGATTTGTCTTTGATCCTTTTAATTATAAATGCCTAAATACCGAGCTTGCAAAATGAAAATACCTTTGAAGTGGGCAGTGAAACCCTAAATCAGGTCATTATAACCTCTATTTCTGCTAATGAGGCAGTGGGTGTCCTGTGGCCTTTTGACATTCATGCAAATATCATTAGCCAGGTATGTTTCTCTGTGACAGTAATAGCATTACTATCAGACTCAATCCCAAACTGGATATTTGCATTGATTTGTCTCTCAACATCCTCTGTTCAGAAGTAAAACTTCAGAGGAATGAGGTACCTTCATACTGAAATGAAGGTGATCAGCTGCTCAGGATCAGTGATGGATGGTGTCCATCAGGCACTGGGACCACTACCGTTTGATGTCTTCAACAATGACATAGACAGAGGGATCAAGTGCACCCTCAGAGACTTTGCAGAAGACACCAAGCCGAATGATGCAGTTAACATGCCTGAGGGATGGGATGCCATCCAGAGGGATGCAGACAAGCTCAAGAAATGGGCCTGTGGAAACATCGTAAGGTTCAAAAAGGCCAAGAGCACGCTCCTGCGCCTTGGTCGGGTCAAGCTCCAGTATCCACATAGACTAGGTAATGAAGGGATTGATGGAAGCCCTTGGGGATACAGGTGGGTGAGAGACTGGACGTGAGCTGGCAATGTGCACTTGCAGCCCAGAAAGCCAATCTTATCCTGGGCTGCATCCAAAGAAGCATGGCCCACAGGCTGAGGGAGCTGATTCTGTCCTTCTACTATGCACTTTTGAGACCCAATCTTGAGTACTGGATCTAGCTCTGGAGTCCCCACCACAGGAAAGACCTGGACCGTTGGAATGGGTCCAGAGGAGGACCACGAAGATGGTTGGAGGGATGGAATATCTCTCCTGTGACAAAAGTCTGAGAGAGTTGGGGTTTTTTAGCCTGGAGCCTGGAGGCTCTGGGGAGACCTCATTGTAGTCTTTTGGAATTTAAAGGGGGCTTATTAGAAAGATGGGAACAAACTTTAGTAGCTGTCATGATAGGACAGGGAGCAATAAAAGTAAAGTATATTCAGACTGGATACAAGGAAAATTTTTTTTTTTACAATGAAGTTAGTGAACTACTGAGACAGATTTCCCAGAACAGAGGGTGACCAAAATAATTATGGATACATACGAGTAGCTGATAAACAAAATAGCCTAAGTTGGAATTTTGAGGATGTGAAGGAAGGAAAAGTTGGATGTTTTGTTATTATGTACAAATAATTTACTTTTTCTGTAACTGGAGGATATGCACAGATGTTTAGCCTGAAAATTTTGATTTGCATCCAAAAATTAAAAAAAAAAAAAAAATTTCAGAAGACAGATTAGGACCATAAGTGATTGCCATGGTCATTTAGTTTAACCAATGCAGTAGGATATATAAGAAAATCTTTCTTATAAAAAAGGTTTTATGGTGCTAACTTTGTACTAGCTGAGAGATAGTAAAGCAATCTGAAGTATCTTCAGTCTTCTGACATTTCTAGGAAATAATGCAGTTTGGAGATTTCTAAATACATGGACACCTTTTTGTACTTAAGGAATGCAAGAAAATACAAGGCCACTACTTTTCCCAGCACGCTGTGAAATAGTTCTGTCTTCATGAAGGCTGAAAATGGTCCTGACCTATTTTTTTTGAATAGCATCACCACATACATACTGCTAAAGTAGCAGAAAAAATAAATGTGTTCCCTTGGATGCAGAGTGCATGTAAAAGCTTTTATGTGTTTAAAATGTTTTCTTTTAGATGATGTTTAATAAATGCAGAATATGGGAAAGGCAGAATTCCCTCCTTCCCCACTCCCCTTCACAGTCAAGATAATAAGAAGGTTTCCTATAGAAATGAGCCACAATAGCTTCCAAGAGCGCAATGACTTTGTAGACAAATGCACAGTCATAACACACAATAGTTCACATTCAACACTGGACGCAATAATTATTTTAATGAGAAAGATAATGGCTAGTCAGGACACTGGAGCTAGTCCCTTACTATATTAGAGAAATGTTTTGTGCGTTTAAAATTTATCATAGGCAGCCCCCCAGACAGTGAAGGAAAGAGCTTACACCCAGTGAGCTGACAGCTACCGAATCTGGCGCATAGAGCACAATGGGCACGGAGCATCGTCCCGTGTGTCAAGTAAAGGACTCTGAACCAGAGCAGTCCAGCAGAATATTGGTTCCTTAAATTAGTGCTGTGCTCTAGCTTTGCTACAAAAATTGCACCATGCTGAAAGGATTCATCCCAATATAGTCCCAAGAATGAGTAGGGAAATTCACCCTATTTAGCTAAACAAAGTTTCATTATGCTCACATGTTTAGTGAACGTTCTTGGAAATCTGTTTGTGGTGCACCTTAAGTAGTCATTTGCGACTATGAAAAGAAGATAGCAATGCTGTTAGCTCCACATGATAGCCTTTTCTTTATTTGCAGAGAAATAAATGACTCCAGCAGAAAAGAGTGGTGATGATTCAGGACAAAATCTAACATTAAAATTTTTTGTTTCATTTTACTTTTTCTTTCACTAGTAAGCTGAAAAACAAATAGCATTACAGTTCTTTATTGTTGCAGCAAAACATATCATGCTGGATTCAACAATACAAGAGAGTCAAAACTTGCTGCTCTCTGCTCCCAGATTCAACCAGTAGCAAGGCTGATGATGTAATCCCATCAGGAACATACACAGGTACATACAGATAGATATTGATATAAATTATATAGATATAGGTATAGAGATACATACATACAGACACACAGACATACATACATATACACACAGTTGCTGCCACTATGGACACACAATCCCTCCAACCTGTGGTCTGATCCAGAACAGAGAGCCCCTCTAACCCAGGAAAGAGTTTGAAAGAAATGCAACTAGATGATAAGACAGACTGTGCTGCTCAGACAAATCACAGAGGCACAGAATAAGCTGAGTTGGAAGGGATCCACAAAGATCATGGAGTCCAACTCCCAGACCTGCACAGCACCATCCCCAAGAGTCACACTGTGTGCCCAAGAGTATTGTCCAAATGCTTCTTGAACTCTGTCAGGCTTTGTGGTGTGACCACTTCCCTGGGGAGCCTGTTCCAGTGCCCAACCACCCTCTGAACCTTTTCCTAATAGTCAAGCTAAACATCCCCTGACACAACTT
>VZTA01023719.1:0-34038 GCA_013398855.1 Mohoua ochrocephala | reverse complement strand
AGAGACAAACGTGTCCTGGGCTGCATCCAAAGCAGCGTGGGCAGCAGGGCCAGGGAGGGGATTCTGCCCCTCTGCTCCACTCTGGTGAGGGATGGAGCATCTCTTCTGTGAGGAAGGGCTAAGGAAATTGGGACTGTTCAGCCTGGAGAAAAGAATGCTTGAGAATGACCTAGTTGCAGCATCCATATCCCTGTGGATGGCATCTTGTCCTTCAGGAGTGTCAACCACACCACTCAGCTTGATGTCATCTGCAAATTTATTGAGGGTGCATTCGATCCCTTCATCTATGTCACTAATAAAGATATTAAGTAACACTGGTCCTAGTACAGACCCCTGAGGGACACCACTTATTACTGATTCCCATCGAGACTCTGAGCCATTGACCAACTACCCTCTGGATGCAATTGTCCAACCAATTTCTCAGTCCACTCATCAAATCCATCTCTCTGCAGTTCAGGGGCAAGAATGTTGTGGGGGACTGTGTCAAAGGCTTTACAGAAGTTCAGATAAATGGCACCTATAACCCTACCCTGGTCCACTGATGGAGTCACTCCATCATAGAAGGCCACTAGGCTGATCAGGCAGGACTTGCCCTTGGTGAAGCCATGCTGGCTGTCACAAATCACATCTATGTCCTCCATGTGCCTTTACATTTAGCAGGAAAATTATTTTTCAGCACGTGTTATGAAATGACTGTAATTAATAAAGTAGTGTTTTGCCCAGCTGTGGTCTCAGACTGTCAAAAAGCAAGTTTCCCCTTGTGAACAGCCTAAGCTACATATAACACTGGAATCACTGCAGCTCTCAAGGTCTAAAGACTTAAGAGGACGTTCTAAAAATTCTGAAAATAAAACAATAAGCAGAAGTTTGATCTGTTTGTCACGAAGTAGCTGGTCTGTTTTTCAGTAGAGGAAGCTGCTAATGCTTTTGAGCTGTAGCGGCAGTGGCAAGGATTTGACAGTGCATCTTCCCCAGCAGCAATGTTGTCTGAAAATGTCCCAGCTTCCTGTCAGCTCTTACTTATTCAAATATATGCCATTTCTTCCTTGGTACCTGTTTGTGGAGCTGCACAGAAAGCTCATTCAGCACTTTCTCACAAAAGCAGTAACAAAACAACATTAAAATCCACAATTTTTTCTTTTAAGTCTGCTTTCAAAGGCACGGTTTACATCTTAATTATAATGGCTGAAATTAGTTTATTCCCCCTTCAGTGAGATTTCTGGGCTAGACAAGTGAGGTCCCACGATAGTTCAAGAGTTAGCAGATATACATGTATGATATCAATAACAGGGAGCACTAATTATTCTCTCTGTCTCTTTGCAGGTCCCAGGGGAGGATAAATTACCTCAGCATTCTGATCATTCAACTCCAAGGGAACAAAGAAGAAAGGAATCTGTCACCGACACCATTTGTTTTACACTGGAGATAAACTCCAGCCCTGAATGAATTTTTTTTTAAGCCATGAATTTCAGAAAAACAATTATGCTGAGAAGGAATTTAAGGAATTCAAACAAATTTAAGCTAGATCATTGTCGTTAAAAAGATCAGACCACTTAACTATCAGAAGAGGTTTCAGAGACAACCACCTTTCACAAAGATGTTCCTACTCTTCTCTGATAAGCAAAGGTTTTATTGTGCTTTGTTTGACTTCTTTAAGTGGAAACTGAAGACTTTTTAGGAATTCCTTTCTACCTAGTCCCAGAAGATACCTCATTGTAGAGGTAGTCAGTTAGGAAGAATTAATTTGGCATGCAAGTGAGTAAGGATGTATATGTATGAGGTAAGAGGTAACAATAACTGAAATATTCCAGCTGCATTGTGAGAGTGATTTGACGCAAAATGAGGCATGAAACACAATTTAATTGTAATTAGAGTAAGTTGATTGCTTATTGTAGCCTATATTGAAAAATGTGAGGGTGGAGCTTTTAATGAGCTGAAAAGCTAAACTGAAAATTGAGATAAGGATGTAAGCACACTGGAAAAATTAAGCATGTATTTGAAGCATGAGGTTTTGGTACATAAAAATAAATATATTCATATATGTGTTGCTATATTTCCGATGTTGAAAATATGAACCAGTAGACTTTAGCATATTTTAGAATTATGCTACTTTATATAGTTTTTCCACAGTTTCAATTTCTTCAGATAATTTACATTCAGGTTGGAACAGGAAAAGCTGATAGGCTGAATGAAGATCTGTCTGACATGGCAAAAACCAAATTGTGTTAGTCCTGAGGCTGAAGATAATCTTTGGTAACCTAAAATTGAAGGGGACAGTTGTAATTTACTGGAAATGTATCCTGCACTGAGTGCTGGGACCAAGAGCTCAAGCAGCTGTACAGACAGCCACTGGATGGCTTGACTTGGGATTGCAGTCTAACCAGACTTAGGGTGCTGCTTAGCTTTGTACCCATGGCTTGGATATACAATACAGAGCACACATCCTTCCCAGGAGTTCTGCTTCGTCTTAAAAAAAAAAATAAACTTAGGAGCCTACTTGCCCATATGACTATTTTTATGAGAACTGGTTATCTATGGTGATTATTTTTATCAAAGTCAATAGGTGTTTTTTCAGCTTCTCTAATCTTTTGTAGAATCAGAAGGGTTTTAGTGACCATCCTTCTATTCATGTATTTCAGAATCTCTTCTCGTTTTCAGTCTAAATTCCCTTTTATGGACATTTGAAGGCTCTCAGGCCTTTGTGTCTTTCATTTCTATCAGGACCTTGTCATGCTGAAGGTGATCCATGAACCATACCCACTTAACAGGAAAGATACCTTATGAGTCTTCCTGACTCCACGACTCCGTGGACATAAAATGGAAACTGTGAAGAACGCGTTTGGGATTTTTGTGGATTTGAAGGAGTGGTCATGGATTTTTTTTAGTCCTTTTTAATGGTTTGCAATGCTTTTCAATTTTTTTTTTTAATCTATCTTCCATAGGTTTTATAATGTGAGTATTTATGCTGTTAGTACCAATTTTTGTGGCCACTTTGTCAGTTTTCATTGTTGCAGGTGGTAATCGAATGTATGTACAATCTTGCCTGTGGACTGTAATAGAGATGTTCTTGAAAGATATAAATATTCTTCTGTGGAATCCTGTAATATATTTGAAAAGGAGGGACTAGATAAGTAACTATCAGACCTAAAGAGAAGTAGAAATATCAGATTGGATTAGAGCAGATAGCATTTTACATGGAAATCAAGATACTTATTTTGAAAGAAGGAAAAGCAAAACTCTAATAAATGTCTTTTATTCATCTTCTATTTATCTTATTTGAAAAGAGAAGGATATTACATTTTCTCTATAACTGAAAGGACCACTCTGAAGGATTTTTGATGAATACAGTGATATGTCAGGTCTGGACAGAATATTGATATTCTGCTTTTAGTGAGAGCTCAGTAGGTAAATAAGTATTTCAGAGAGGTGACCTAAGTTCGTAGTCAAAACTGAATTATTTTTTGGCATCATCAGAGGAATGATTACTAATCAGGTGGAAAGGCTGAAGCTTAATGTTGCAGCCAATTTAACTTACTTTACCTTAAAAGAAATAGGGTTCTCTGTTGAAGGAGAAAAAGGAACAGGAAGGTCCAAATATGCATCTCTTCACATGGCAATACAGAAAAAGGGAAAAATTAAAGAGGAAAAAAAGACAAAAAGTCAAAGGAGTGCTTTTAAAATCAGATACATTTTTATATATCTCTGAGGGCACGTGTATATAAATGTAGGCAAATACTTTGTAAGAAGGTACAGACAAAACAAGCTGCCCTTTAAGTGAGCAATAGCATCATGACCCCTAATGTTGTACCATAGTCAATGTTTTACTTTCCTAATGATTCTTTTCCAGAGCCTAATCTTTCAAGAGCACAGTGCAGACCTCATACCTAAAGCAGTCCAAATTCTTCAAAAATATTGGCTACCGTCAATAGCTTAAGCAAATGAAAAGCTCAGGGACTTTCAAGCTCTTCTCAATGGCCCTCTGGTAACAAGCTATAGTAATCACTCATTGTGTAACAAACAAGACCAGAGATGCTGTCTAAAAAAGTTGGAGGGAAACCCCCCAAAGACTAATAACTGCTTTTCATACAGGAGAGTTCTCAGTTGGTGAGGTAATGTGAAACAAGGAACTCAAGATAATTATCTCTGACTAATAAACATAAAGGGTCAATCTATTTATCTAAAACATATTTATTGATTTTTTGGACATAAAATGCTTTATTTTGGGAAAAAAAAGAATCTAAAAGACTTACATGTGCCTTATAAGATAAAGCATCTACAGAGAGGTCTGATACTGAAGAGAAAATACAGATTAAGTGCCAAAGCAGCAGAGTAAGCAGCAGGAAGAGGGTAGTGGGAAATAAAACCCAAAGACTGCTGCTTTATCAAACATATGATGGGGAAATAATGAAAAAATGACAGAGCTTAAGACTGTGATTCTGGAAACTGTCTCGGTGGAAGGATATTAATTTTAAGACAACATAGCAGTGCTGTTTGATTTTAATTACTGATGGCAACCCCCACAGACAAGACTACAGTGAGAGAAAAAGGTGACAAAGATTCTTGATACCTTCTGAGAAGGAAAAAGAGGCAGAGGAAGAGAAACTACAGAAGCCAGAGATATGAAAGCCAAAGACAGAAAAGCTTTTGGAAGAAGCAGTAAGTGTACTGACATATCTGGAGAGAAGCAGTACACGATGGTGCCCCTTTCCTGGTGTTATCTATTGGACAGGCTACAGGGAATTCACTTTCTTTCCCTGCCTACCCAGCAGGTGGCATCCAGAAGACACAAATCACATCCAATTTCTAGTTTCTTCCTGTAAACCATAACTAAGAAACTGCATCAATGCTTTGTCTTCACCTGCTTCCCTAGGGAGAGATGAAAACAGTTTTGTGACCAGAACTGTTGACTGCCTAGTGTATGACCTCTCCCTGCATCACAGCAGTCAGCAAAAAGAAAAAAAAAATCCTCTCTGAACTAAGATTGACATCGTATAAATGAGCATTCTAATCTAGTAACGTGAACTGGTAGTGGTATAGCAGAAGAGCGCTTCCTCCCAAAGTGTTGTTTGGATCAAAAATGTAGAGTATTGCCCAGAGGCTTCAAAAACATAAATGGTGTAGGATGCAAGAAGACTTTTTTGTGGTTACCCGGGATAGTTTCCCTTCTCTATCCAAGTAGTCTTCAGAAGAATAATTTCTGCTCTTTTGGAAGCATGAAAAAAAGTTCTAAATCAACCATGCTAAAATGTTTGATTAGGTAGTTTCAGTACTTGAGTGCCATAATCCCCTATTTATTCCATTAAATCTATTTTGCTCAGAAAATTAAAATCTACTGGAAAGCAGTTTCTGTCATGAGGTTTACTCTCTGAAATCCATTCTACGTGAAGATTTTACAGCCCATTTATGCCAAACTGTAGTCCATAAGCCACTTTGTGATTTCTAACTCTGAGAAATGTTGCCTATTGGTTGTTCCTATGCCATTGCTATGATTGATTCTCAATGCTGTGTATTTCTAAGTTTTTAAAATTGAATCGTAACTGCTTTTAAATTTTGTTGTTAATGCAGTGTCATTTTTAGCAGAACTGACATAAATTTTGTATGCATATGAAGGATGTAATCCACAGAGTTGCTGGTTGCCAGGCTGTTCTTTAGCTGAGATACTTTGGTAAGAGAGGCCAGGTAACAGAGGAAGAGCTGAGAGGCAGCCAGCAAACGCAGCAGTTTGCAGAGCAGGCTGCACAGGATGGGCTTGGAAAGGCTCCTGTGTCCTCAGCAGGGGGGTCACTGCAGCACAGGGCAGCCCGCGACAGCTGCTGGGGTACCTGTCCCTGGGGCACCTGAGCTGTTACCCTGTCAGAGCTCTGGTGGGTGGGTGCTGCCTCCCAGGAGAGCCTAGGGCCTCTTGCTGGGACTGAGGCAGTGGGAAAAGGCTTCCTATCCTGCAGGACGTGTGCCCCTGTTGAGAAACGGTGTTGCCGAATGAAGATGCTGTGGGAAAAGGTCCACAGACTGTGCAGCAGCAGAGGTGATGGAGAAGAGATTAGGCAGGTCTCTTCCAAGATTCTGGCTTCAAGAAGTTGAACGTAAAAGGGTACTGAAGGCAGTGCAGATAGAGTCTGATTTGGGAGATAGACACTCCCATTATGGCAAGTGTTGGAAGTTTGTAAGTTCAGACATTAGGAGAAGGGCTTCTGCTCTATCTGTGGAACTGCTAATGAGGAGAAGGTGCAGTGCTTTTGTAGCTGTCAAGGGTTGACAGCTCTGTCATATGAAGCCTCTAATTGGGCTGATTGAGCCCTGCAACAGCACCAGGATGAAGTAGCAAGTTATGGAGGCGTGAGACTCACTACTGTGATTCCTTTATGCATAAGCAGAAAAGGATCTGTTTTAGTTTTGTGGGGGTAACGTGAGGCTTGCTGGAGCCCTGAATTGAAGAAAAGGAAAACAAGGATCACAAGTGTCAGGGCAACCAAGAGAAATACAAATCTTCCCTAGTGATGATGTGCATCTGTAGAAATCAGAGCTTGAAGATCAAAGGATTCAAGTCACTGTATGCACCAATGCTGACAAAAAAAAGTACAGAAATCAGGACCATTGAAGACAAAATTCTCAGAAAGATTCTCAGGGAAACACTCTGGACAATGAAGAACTCATTGCAATCTACTTCAGCAATCAAAGGCAGAAGACATGCTTGCAGCTCCTGGGCAGAAATCAGAATAAATGATTGATGTGCTAATTTTTGGTTTCATGTTTCTCCTGGATGGGATTATTTCTACAGAGGAAGTGTTGCTCTCTGTTCCATGCCAAGGACTTGCTGGAGTGGATGGAGCTCTGCCTTGGGATAGATGAGAACCCAACCTAGAGCTTATGGATTAAAGGGAGGGCAGGGACAGGTGACATTATAGCAGGGGCCTGTTTCAGGCTGCCTGACCAGGAACACCGAGCGGATGAGTCCCTCCATAGAGAGATAGGAGCAGCCTCACATTCACAAGCTCTGGTCCACAGGGGGGACTTGAACCACCCTGACAGCTGTTCAAGGGACAACACAGCAGGACAAAAGCAGTCCGGGAGGGTTCTGGAATGCACTGAAGACAACTTCCTTCTCCAAGTGACAGAGAAGCCAACAGGGAAAGGTGCTGTGCAGGACCTTGTTCTCACCAGGAAGGAGAGGCTTGTAGGGAAATGTAAAGAGGTGGGGAATGTAAAGCCCAGGGGCAGTCTTGGCTGCAGTGACCATGAAATGGTGGAGTTTGAGATCCTTGGGGCAGTGAGGAAGACGCACAGCAAGCTCACTACCCTGGACTTCAGAAGAGCAGATTTTGGCCTCCTCAGAGATCTGCTTAGTCAAGTACCATGGGAGAACTCCCTGAAGTGAAGAGAGGCCAAAAAAAGCTGGTTGATGTTCGAGGATCACCTTATCCAAGGTCAGGAGTGATGCATCCCACTAAAGAGGAAGTCAGGCAAAATTATCCGGAGACCTATGTGGATGAATGAGGAGCTCCTGGACAAACTCAAACACAAAAAAGAAGCACGCAGAGGGTGGAAGCAAGGACAGTAACCTTGCAAAGACAGGGAAAAATACAAAGACACTGTCTGAGCAGCCAGGGATCAGGTTAGAAAAGCTAAAGCCCTGAAAAAATTAAAGTTTGCCAAGGACATCAAGGGAAACAAGAAAATTTTCTGTAGCTACATCGCTGATTAAAAGAAGTCTAGGGGCAGTATGAGCCCTCTCTGGAAGGAAACAGGAGACCTGGTTACCAGAAACATGGAGAAGGCTGAGGTACTCCATGAATTTTTTGACTCAGTCTCCCCTGTTGAGGGCTCCAGCCACACTGCCCAAATTGCAGAAGTTGCAGCAAGTAAAGAGACTGAAGAACCACCTGCTGTAGGTGAAGATCAGTTTTGAGGCCATCTAAGGAACCTGAAGGTGCTCAAGTCCACAGGACTTGATGAGATACATCCATGGATCCTGAAGGAACCGGCAGAGGAAGTGACTAAGACACTATCCACCATATTTGAGAAGTTGTGGCAGTCTGGTGATGTTCCTATTGCCTGGAAAAGGGAAAACATAACCCACATTTTAAAAAAGGTGTGTAAGGATGGAGTGGGGAACTACAGGCCAGTAAGACACACCTCTGTTTCTGGACCCATCATAGATCAGATGCTCCTGGAAACTGTGGAAGTGCACAAGAAAAATAATTAAGTAATTGTTGATGACCAATGTGCCTTCACTAAGTAGATAATGCCTGACAAAATTGGTGGCTTTCTATGATGCGGTTACAGTAGTGACAGGACAAGGGGGAATGGCATTAAACTGAGAGAGAGTAGGTTTAGATTAGATATTAGGAAGAAATTCTTTACTGTGAGGGTGGTGAGTCACTGGCACAGGTTGCCCAGAGAAGCCATAGATACCTGGAAGTTGCCCTCTCAAGGCCAGGTTGGATGGAGCTTTGATTGGCCTGATCTAGCAGAAGGTATTCCTGGCCATGGCAGGGGAGTTGGAACTAGGTGATCTTTAAGGTGCCTTCCAACCCAGGCCATTCCATGATTCTTTAAATAAGGGAGCCTTAAGGAATTGAGTACCTTGCCTTTTCTTGGAAAATAACTTACATTTGCACATATTCCATGTAGATTTCTTCATAAAAGGCATTCCTCAGCTTCTACGGTGTGGTGTAATTTAAGTGACACTTTGAGAATTTAGGCTGTCCCTCTGTAGTTGAAAAGAACTTTGATACCTCCGCACCACTCAGAAAGCAGAGCTGAGAAGTTACTTTGCTTAAGTAAAGGTCATCAACTGATTACTTTTAAAACCTTCAGAACATATTACATAATTTTGTCTTCTTCTTCAGAAGAATGCTTCAGAATTTTTGATCAGGAAGTCAGTTTACATGATCTGCTGGCACAGTGCCTGTAGAATAAACATTAGCTGCTACCTTTTCTTGGTTTTAACTTCTGCGGCTATGAAGCAACAAAGTGTTGCAGAGTCCTCTGGGTTTTAAGTTTACTTCATTATTTTAGAAGTGCAATAGAAATATCCCTTCATCCTGAGCTTCTGCCTTTGGTGAACAGAAGAGAGAGAGCGAAACTTAAGTGGAGTCAGGTCTCCTTCAGCACGACTTAACATTTACATACCAAGTGTGCTCTGACAAGCTGTCCCTGTAAGCACTTCAGCCTTGGGAGAAGAAAGTTTTCTCCAGTGTTCAGTTCCTAGTTACAGAAAACCTGCAAAAATGTTGTGAAAAAATGTACTTCTTTTGCATTACTACAAGGCTGAAAGAGGCAGAAGAAATGTTACAGAAAACGAGTGCTACTCATGAGAACAACTGGGCTGTCACCACTCAAGGATCTATCATGCATTTTGCAATGGCAAGTCTGCCAGAGGCAGATCCTGTGCATCAGTTTTTCTTTGAAGTAATTTTAGCAGGTTTGTTTAGTATATCTTTTAAGAAAATAGCATGTTGCCTTACTCATGTTTTAAATGCCCCAAGATAGCATCTTATTAAATTGCACTAACATTTCCACACTTACAAATGGGAATATTTGTAGAAAAAAAAGTTCAAAATATTTCCTAGAAGATGGGGTTAGTATGGATTTTATTCATTTACCCTAAAACGTAGGCCAGGCTTCTTCATTCTGTACCTCACGTGAGCATTCATTCTGTTTGTACATCTATCATGAGAAACTAATGAAGTCATGGAAGTTGTAAAAATATTCATGTTTTACTCCAAGTGCATATTCCGTAGTAAGTCCTAGTTTAGGTGAAAAAATTTCCTTCTCTTTTCAAAGCATATAAATATACATATGTATGTATACATACACATATACATATATACACTTATACATATATACACATACATATTTACATTTTTAAGGTCAAGGTGCTTAAATAAACCTTAGAAAATGCTCTTGGACCTAGAGTGCCCGTCCCTTGCTGTTCCAAAGCTGGGTTTGAGATGCCTAGATCTCTCTCTACAGGCATTTGCTTAAGCCGTTATTAGCAAATTTCACTGACAGAAATTCTGCAAATTCCTCACACCATCTTTTGCCTTGACTGATTACTATTCATCATTTTTTGAGATCAGGTAATTTTTACTGTGAGGTGGATGAGTTTAAGCTGAGTATCAAGCAACATTTGACTAACTCAACTTTCTTCAAGGTCACATAAGAACTCTCTTAAGAGATCAGGTTCTTCTACTCTTATTTTCCCTAATGTTTCACTTTTCTTCTCTCTAGTGATGTAGTGGTTTATCACCATCAAAACAAAAATAAGAATATGCAGCCTTGCAGCTGTCCCCATTTCAAAACAAACTAATTTTCTTGTCATCTTGCCTCCCCAGTGCTCTGGTATGAGTTTGGCATCTAATACACTGCTACTTCTTGAGAAAAAATAAGGGAGTCACCAGTGAGAACTGAGGGTCTGTGATATCTTTAGTTTAAATAGCGATCTAGCACACGAAATCAAGAGCAATGGTTTCAGATAATCTAGTGAATGACTCCAGGATTTGGTTGTAATTAAGTTACTGAGCTCATCTAAAACTAATCTGTTCTTCTTTCAGCTATTTAGTAAAACTACTAAGACTTTTGAAGAGAATGATAATCTGGAGAAGCTCTTCCTAAAACAGTTTAGTCAGACTCTCCACACTATATGCACCAATGCTTGTTGAGGTCTTTCTGAGCTTCTGACAAAGTCGTCTATCTTTATGCTGTGCCTTGAAATAACCCTACAGCAAAGGGAAGGATTTAGAGAGATGGAATGGAATTCTGCCTCCAGGGGCCTTCTGACTGGGGTTAAGGTGCCCTGCAACAGGCTTGGGTGAGAGACAACTGTCAGAGATTAGACATCTGAGGCTTACGGTGGTATTTATAGACAAGGGAGAAAGATAGTTTTCTAGAGTTTAGACTTAAAATTATTGATATGTAGGAACACAATTAATATTTTCCCAAGGCAAAGTGTCCTCTAAGCCATGCGTGATTTTAAGTTACTTGCCATTTGCTGGCCTGAGTCCAGGAAAGTATACTCAGGTTAGTACTTCAGCATTTGAGTGGAACTTAAGAACATATTTCTAGGCATGCTTAAATGCAACTTCTCCTTCAGTTGAGAAGGAGAATGTGTTCAAGGAATGTGTTCAATGTTTCCTTTTGGAAATATAATGTTATTCCTAATGTTATTTGTTTTATAGGCTTGTATTTTGCCTATTGAAAGTCATACACTTCCTAATCTTTTATTTCTAATTCTCTTTATTTGATTTTCACTGACTATTCTCTCTACTCAAGGGCAATGCCTTGTTAAACTGGATGTGCCATGGCTTGAAGACACTGTGTGATTTATGTGGCATGACTGAGATGAAGTGCACAGAATGAAATTCAAAAGGATGGGATTGGTAGTCCTATCTTCATTAAATTAGGTAACAAAAGAAACTGGAAGATATATTTGAAGATCCTTCTGTGATTTTTCAACCCCTTGTTTTAAAAGTACATTTTTAATAGTGACAGTGTCTCATTTCATTGAATGTACTTTTGAACAATTTCAAAGACACCAGCTCAGTTCTGTCTGTAAGTAGTTTCCTAAATCCCATTTCTCTGTTTCCTCAGCCTGCATAAAAGGATCCTGTCTCACACTTTGAGGGAACAGGAGTTTGAAACTCCTCTTCCACCTCCACAGAAGCAATGCAAAGAGTGTGTAGAGTATTTCTCCCTTCTTCCCACACTTACCCGCTCCTTGTCCCAAACTCAGACCCTGTCAGTGTTTGTGCCCTGGTTTGATGAGGCATGCTGTAGTAACCTCTACACACACAGAGAACTTTCTCCAGCAGTAAGATGGGCATGGCTGTCAGTCTGGAAAGAATGCATTTGTTATCACAGATTCACTGAGGTTAGAAGAGATGCAAGAGATTACCTAGACCAATCCTCCTGCTCAGAGAAGGGTCAAAGACTTATTTACTGATTTTTATGCAGTATATGTCTTCTGATTGCTGTTTTAATCCTTGTTCACCATGTTCCCAGTGAATGTAATAAAATATGAGTGTTCACTTTGAAGTTCCAAGGGCTTTTATCTTTGAAGCATAAAAAATCTGTTTCTTTTATCTGTGTCATATTTATGACCTAGATGTGGGATGACTGATATGGTATGGACTAGACAATCATGGCATAGAAAATGGCAGTTTCATATATAAAGTTCTTTGGAATTCATGTTATCCAGAATGGGGACACTGTGATTAGGAACCCTTTCCTATGAAGCAATACGAGGAAGAAAGAAATAAAAATGTGACAAAAGCTTCTTGAGACTTGAGACTGATCAAGTTTCAGAAATTGGTAAGTGGTAAAGGTCTTTATTGCAGAAAAGTTATGGTTCCTTTGCATTCTTCCTGTTCCAAAACTCCAATACTTCTCTGTGACAGGAATCACTGAAATACGAGTCCTGAAAGACAGTGAGGGCATGGCTTTCTATGAGTCAGTTCAAGCTGGGTGTAAGGTGGACCCAGACTAGCTGGTAGATTCATAGCTATTATGGAGGAATATAGATCTGAAAGGTAGTTTCTGTCTGTTCTTCCTGCTTTTTAGAGGCCTTTTAGAGCTGTACAGTGCCATTTACAGTCTGTATTTGTGAACGCAGTGGGAACAGTGGCTTCAGTGAAACAGCTTGGAAAGACTGCTCTTTTGTAGTTCCTTCCTGGGAGACGGAGCAGGTCCAGCTTCTAGAAGCTAACCTCAATTGCTTGAAGCATTGAGAGTTAAAGATAATATTATTTGAATTAGTAGATTGAAGAGAGCTCTTTCTTTTGCTCTTTCTTTTGTGGCTATACTGAGGCAGTTGTTTCTAAACATGATAAATTTTTTAATTTATAGATCCTAGATTACTGGTTTTTCTTTTAATTCTTAATTATTTTTCTCTTTGTATCATGATGAAAAAATAGGGTGCATCTGATTTTGTCAGGTATTGTTCAAGAAGCAATGGATTTTCTAGTAAGGTTCCAGTTGTTTTGCTCATCTTTTCTGCATTTATATAGACCTGTACCCTTATTTCCTCTGATCAACTCTGGACTTGCTGAGTTTGTAATAGCGAATCTTGGAAAACAACTCATAGGGAATCTCCAGGCTGGATTTGGACCTCTGCATAAAGACAAGTCTTCCTCAGCTGCTTTAGTGCTTGTCTTGAGCACAGGTCCTGGCTCAATTGAAGTTTCTACCAATTTCACAAAAAGCAGGGATGTTCAGAAAGGTATCGATTACACTGTTTGATTGCACATGCTGTCAGGCAGCCTTTTACAGATGTCAATATCAAATATCAAAATATTTTAGTGATATTCAGGGAATTAATTCCTTAGGCTTATTTGAAAAAGAATTCTCCTTGGTCCCTTTCAGATGCCAGTCTCTTCTAAATATATCCTTACTGTGTCAAAATACTTGATGCTACGTTGCCATGCACGAAACCATTGCTGTGCAACAACTGAAAAGATTTTACTGTTGTCTTAGAAGAAGCTGAGATTTCATCTGCATAGTGTAAGTGTAGCTATATGTTTCTACACGTTTTGTGTGTATTATGTAATCCTTCACATTTATAAGAACAGTAAAGAGTTTTTGAACGATGTGCCTAAAGTAATGTACAGCAACTAAATGCCTAATGATGCCTTGATTTCTGGTTTTAAAGCCACTACCGCCAAAATGATGTGCTAACGGATTTGGTGGCGTTTAGTTCTTCGGAAAACTAAGCCACTTTCATTTTAGGTCTGAATTAGTAGACTGAAAACCCTGATTTCAACACTTAAGACCCAGAGTTTTCAAAATGGCAAATCCCAAAGCTTCTGCTATTTCAAAAGTGGCCAGATAAGGAATTTTACTTACTACGAACACTCATAAAACTTTTGCTGTATTGCAGACTGGAGTCAATTTCACTGGGATAAAGCCAAGGCTCTGTTGCAGAAAAAGATTATATAGGATGCAATAAAACCAAGAAATGGAATATTTCTGGTAAACTGTCAAGTCAACTTTACATGGAAGTTTGCTCTATAAGAGCTTGTAAAATGTTTAACCCAGCCAAGTATGTAATTTTCATGCCACATTACAGCATGTTTTCACAAAGTTTAAGTCAGATAAAAATTGTGCTCTTGCAATTCTCACTTATAGTTTGGGATAAATGGAAAGATGCTTTAAGGTTTAAATGTTGTTATTTTCTGTATTGTAATGCAAAATGTAACCTACACTGTAGTGGCCTTCAGGCCATTCCCATTTTTATGGCTTTTTAAGGTATACCACATTGCTTACATGTGGTTCTTTTATGAAAGAGTGAATGGAAATCCACTGGAAAACCGTAGACTTACCCCATTTTAAAGCCTGGGAGCTGAATCAGAGAAAGGTCTACATGACATATTGGCAAACCATCATTTTTGCTAAATCCACTCTTCTACCAGGATTCTCTTTCACTAATGCAGCAGGTGCTCATTTTGACAGCCCTCATCACTTCACCTTGCTTAAACATCCATAATCTCTGATTTCTTTCTTATTAGTTTCATATTTTTGTAATTTTTTTTTTACTAGGTAACAGTGATTCTGAAAGGGATGTTGGTGTTCGAGCCACGGTGATAAAATTATATGCAAAAAAAAGAGATTGTTTTTGCCATGACATGCTTGCACAAACAGCCCATAATTACTGTCTTTGCAATTTCCAATAATTATCTTCTGCCTTTAGTTTTAATTCTTAACTGTTATCTCCCGTAAGTTTTCTTTTTTTTTTTTTTGTGCTTTTGTTCGTTCTTGTGGACCTTCAACCAATTCCAAACTCCCCAATTCCAAGTAGGTTTCCTAAGTGCAATTAGAATATTGCTTATTCTGTCTCCCAAATCACAGATACAGGAATTAGCAAATATTAAAGTGCTCATCTTCCTTGGTTTTGTGATACCATGTTGGTTAAAATCAGGTTAGCGCACTAAGCCAAAGTTAACAAGAGAACAAGAGATTCACATGTTCTGGTTTTGGTTGGGGTACAGTTAATTTTCATCACAGTAGGTACCATGGGGCCGTATTTTGGATTTGTGTTGGAAACAGTGCTAATAACAGGGATGTTTTCACTGTTGCTGTGCAGTGTTTACACGGAGCCAAGGCCTTTTCTGTCTCTCACACCGTCCCACTGTGAGAGAGCTGGGGGTGCATGAGGAATTGTGAGGGGACTCAGCCAGGACAGCTGATCCCAGCCAACCAAAGGGATGTCCCAAAACACACGGCCTCGTGCTCAACCAGTAATAGCTGGGGGAAGAGCAAGGAAGGGGAAGGACATTTGGAGTGATGGTGTTTGTCTCTCCAAGTCACCATTACATGTAATGGGGCCCTGCTGTCCTAGAGATGGCTGAACACCTGCCTGCCCATGGGAAATGGTGAATGAATTCCTTGTTTTTCTTGCTTGTGTGTGCAGCTTTTGCTTTCCCTATATTGATTTCCATATATTGATTGACAGTTTAATAACTGTCTTTATCTCAACCCACAAGTTTTTTTTTTCTTTTCGCCTTCTGATTCTCTCTCCCAAACCCACCAAGGGGACAGTGACCGAGTGGCTGTGTGTGGTGCTTAGTTAACAGCTGGGGTTAAACCACAACAGCTATTTGTTTTTCAGGTATTGCAGTTCATGGGAACTTCCATCTCCATTCAAGCTCTCTGCTTTGTAAAACCTGTCCTGTCCCTGTGCTGCCAAATACTGCCAATGACACGTGTTCAGGAAATACAGAACAAAATAAAAACCCATTTCCATATAGAATTTCTCAGATAAAATATTTATGTTGTTTTCTAATAAATATATTTGTGGACGTTGGTTTTGCACACTGATGTATTGGTGTCTTTAGTTACTTTGCACACTGATGTATTGGTGTCTTTAGTTACTTTCCTTTATGTTGTAAGACACACCTTACTTATGACTACGTGAAATGGGATGAGCTGTCATCACTGCAAGTACTGAAGACCTAAAGAATACCAAGTTCCAACAAGTCATGATATTCTGTAAGTTTAGTGTTAGTTTATAGTGTGGTGCATGTAAATATAACTATTAAGCAGGTACATCAAGTCTCAGGAATAGAAATGTAGGTTCTGAGGAAACACAGAATAAACTCCTATCCTCCCTTGCTTTTCAAAAACATGTGGTTGGTTTGACTCAAAGTCCCAGAGAGGAAGTTGCAAAAAAAAAAAAATCACAAATGTATCTTTTCCAGTGACAGCAGAAGCCAGAAGTGGAAATCTCCAGTTAAATAAATGATCAAAGAACAAAATGATTATGGCAGAAAGCATAAATTGCAGTTTGCATTTTTAATTCTGCTGAACTTGGAGTAATTCCCAACCAGAACATCTCTCTTCTGTCTTCAATTTTAGTATTGGCAGAAGTGATGTGGATAGAACACCTGACATATTTGAGAGTTGCAAATAACAAGAACAGAGTAGTATTGACTCTAAAAATTTAGACCATTGCAAGGATGAAAAAAGTGTACTACTCACTCAAGTGTAAATAGACCAGTTCAAATTGCCTTGGCATCCACAGTTTGCTTTGTGGCAAATGTGACACCAATTTTTAAAAAGAATTCAAGAGGCATTCTTGGAAGCTACACAACAGTCTTTGTTGAGACTGAGAGAATTTGAAAAAAACTATGAATCATAGAATGAATTTACTACTCATTCTGTGATTCATTCTATGACTCAGTTTATTCTAAGGCGTATTATTACCCATTTTTCCTAAGAATGGATAAACAAGTACTCTGGGGAAGCATCACAGAGTAAGGGAATTCCATTTTGTAAAGTGAAGTCAGGCCTCACGGATCAGTTGCGGGTCTTTGAAAGAGTTCAAGGTGCAAACCAGTTGGATGGTAATGCTCTTGGCATTCAAAGTACTCAGCAAAGTCCCCAATGGAGGAGTGGTAAAGCAAACCACTGAATAAGGAGGAATGTCTGTACTTGTTTCAACACAAAAAAACAAAGATAGAACAGTGTTCATAGAGGTGCAAGCAATTAGTGAAAACCCATGAATCTCTTTGCTAAGATCACTTGTGCTTATTACGATTGTAACTGCCCTGGTAAAGGGGATGATCAATGAGGTGGCAGCATTGAAGATATACAGAGAAGTAAAAACAAAAGCAACCTGAAGAGCTACTGAAGAATCTCATGCAGTAAAATGAATAATAAAGTGGCAGATATATAGACTTTAAATAATACATGTGGGAAAAAATCCTAATTCTTCCTACAAAGCAATCTGAGAAGTTGTGACACCCAGTTCTACGGAAAGCTAAGAGCAGCAGTCAGGAAAGGGCAAAAAACCTGAAGGAAAGTAATGGAGAGGAGCACGGTCCTACACCACGCCTCTGTACAAATCAGTGCTGGTCCTCCTGAGTCCTGGGTGTTGCTCCCCTCCTCCCCTGTCAAAAGCGGCATCATTAGAAAAGGTTAGAAAAGAGCAATAAGCATCATCACAGTGTAAAACAACCTTTTTTTTTTTTTTTTTTTTTCAAATGAGGAACAATTAAATAGACCAGAAACCTTCCTCCTGGAAAAGAAGTGAATGAGAAAGAAGTAATGGGGCTTTATGTTGAGAAAATTGAAAGGATGTAGAAGAGAAATCACAGAGTACCTGAAAAGAGTAGGATGGGCATCAAATTAAGCCATTACTAAGCAAACTGAAAAAAACCTACTGTATGAAATCTAAAAAGAAAGAAAACACCCCTAGATTAGGAAAGCACAAGCCACACATCAAGGGTACCTAGAAGAGGTTCTGAGGAATAAATATTGTATGATTTCTCTGATTTTATACTCTTGCTTCATGCTTACTTAACTTGCTTACCTTTGCAGCCCTCGACTTTTTAATCAAGCTGCTGTCTCTCCTGCCTGGCCATTCTTTCTGCCCATTAGGAAAGGTAACTGCTGCTTGAAAATGGGATATTATAGTAGCTAAACAAGACCATTAAATTATAATAGCACGTACTCAGTCAACTTCCAGCTAATTTATAGCATGGTTATTCCTGTCTCTGCAAGACCATTTATTTTACATCTTTTTCTGCTCTAAATCTCTTCTTTTCCGCATTCAAATGTTGCAAAATTTTAATGCCACTTGTTATATAATCAGCATGCCCATCTGACTAAAGCTAAAACCTATTGTAGATAAATCTATTCCATTCAGAAAATGGAAATTCAGTTTCCATGTTGCTAGAGCCCATCTGTTAACTTCACAGGACCGTGAAAAATGGAAAGAAATTTTAAATATATAGTTAGTGTTTTTTCTTTTAATTCATATATCTAATGAACCTGCAAAAGGACTTCATGCGGACTTATGGCCAGCATTCACAGAAATATCACCTACACTTTTTAAAAGAATATATCTTTGGTAAAACACAGAGAAAAATATTTTTTGGCAGTTGTGGGGCTTTTTGGTGGTTTTTTTAGTGCTGTTATCCAGATATGTCTGAAGGTACTGAAGCACATAGGAAGAGACAGTCATTAAAACAGTTATTCTGCCTGTCTTACATATTTAGGATTTTTTTAGGGGAGTTTTGCAATTGTAAGAGCATTTTCTGCAGATTTTATATAGTGACTAGTTTAAAGGAATCAGTACAGTATTTATTTCCCTACTAGGAAACCTCTCATAAATCATATTAACTATGATTCCACAGAAAGGTTAAAATTAACTTATAAAATTACATGACAAAGGAAGAAAACACATAAAGAAAAAGTCATCTCTGTGTTTCCAAGCAGTTCAATCAATAAACTACAAATTTGAAGGGTAAGATCATAGCCTGGGAGTGGACACATGCATATATATGCTTCCATAGTTAGTCCCTTTTCATCCTGATTGTTGAAAATGTTTTTCAATAAAAATACTATAGATGTTCCTTTACTGATTTTGCTGTAAGTCAATATTTATCCCATTTTCCACTACAGCCAGCAGTAGTTTACTTGTTACCAGTGTTATAAAGTTTATTTAGTTCCGTCCCAAAGTGGCAAGAATTTCTCTTTTATCAATTCTCATAGATACACCATATTTCTTCAGTCATGCAATGAAAACTTGCCAAGCTCTGTGTTTTAAGACAACATATATATATTAAAGAGCCACTGGTTTCAGCTTAAATCCTTAAATCAGCTTAAATGTTTTCACAACGTTTCCCATTGTTTATCTCACTGTGCACTAAAGGTTTCAAAAGCTGGGAGCAAAAATCTGTTTTCTCTTTAGATTTTTAAAATATTTTCTTGAGAAAATTGCTGCTGTAAGTTAAAAATGCTTGCATGACCATTTTCTTTCATTCTACTTAGGAAAAAATCTGGAAGAGTCTCTGTAAAAAAAAAAAAAATTATACATCCGTAAAGAAAATTTCTAGCAAGGGCAATTAGAAGCTGTAAAAAAAAAATTGTTAAAAATCATGAAAACTTGTTTTAGAGTCCAAACCAAGAGATCGGCATTCAAGTAGAAATTGAGGGGTATCCAGAATTCAATGGCCCATTTAAGCAGTTTTTCTAGTGATGAACTGACAGCTTCAGCTTTTCCAAGAATTAATGTAGTGGCAATTCAGAGGAATTTTTCTGAGCATTAGTGTTTATGTTAGTGTTTCTGAGTACATAGAGAGATCATCGGATATACCTCTTTGTGCTGCAGGGGACAAGGTGTGATCTGTGCTTTGGTCATTATATGTTTTTAGAATTGCAAAAAACCCACTCCACAGAACGACGTGCTACGTTTTGCTTTAAACGCAGGAGAGGAGGAAAACATTTGCGTCTCTTGTTTGGAACATCTGGTGTGGATTCAGGGATGGTGATACTTTCCCGAAGCCTTTATTGCCGAGGCAGGCAGAGGCCGTGGGCTGCCCTCACCTCGGTAACAAGCACAGCACTCGCACTGCGGTGTCGAGGCTGCCTGCTTCTGGCATTTCTCAGAAAAGAAGAGCTCTGCAGACGGCAGGTTACGTAACGTGGCCCAGAACTGACACGACCAACTGGCTGCCAGATGAAGCTGTAAAGCCTTTACAGAACCCAAAGACGTTTTTCTTGCTAATACGGCTTGTTGTGGCAAACTAAAGGTAGTGCGAGAGCTAGTTACTGACAGGCAGAAGTATTTCGCTTAATTGTGGCATAAAGCTAATTGATCTGTTCTCAGAGCTGTCTCTAGCATCTATTACAAAAGCAAGGAGAAGGAGGTGAAGGAGGAAAAACATGTGCTGTGTAGACACAGCTTATTCCATCTGTTTAACATGTTTATTCCATCTGTTTTAGATATTCCTCCTGATTTATTACGACCTCAGTGAGGTGCCCTTCTCATTCCATTGACTGGGGAGGGTTCAAGATAGCAGGCTAACAGAAATGCACTTTTCTTGCTGAAAGCTAAAATTAGGTGGGCTGAATTCCACATACTCTCTCAAACTGAAGCACCCAGTGAAACAAAGGATGTAGTAACTGAAGCCCGGGATCTGTGATCACTACTGATATCAGACTCATAGAGTAATGAGTAAAGATTGGGTGCCTTTGAAATGTTCTTAATATGACTCAGAGGTTTTGATTTTTTAAACCTCTTTTTCTTTTTTTCTCAGAAAGATGAAGAACTTTCTAACTTTAAAACTCCACATATAGTCCTCATATACAGAGTAGTTAAAGATTCTTACATGCTGCCTATCAAGTCAAAGGTAATCTTCTTCAAGTCTCTTATCCAAAAAAAAGTATATATATAAAAAAGCTAAATTTCTCCTATTAACAGAGACCATTTACCCAACACATCCCTTTTCCAAGACGAAAAGCAAATTTCCAATTTTCATCTTCTAACACAAAATGCAGTGTCTGTTTCTTACAGTAAAGAGCTTTCACCGCTCACCATTTTCAGTCACAGTCACAGTCTTTGGCTTATGCAACTGCTTTACTGCTGTCCTCTTTGAACTCTACCATTATCTTGTCTGCTGAGTGTGTTAGCCATTACCCAGCTGATTATCTCCTTGCTTTCACAGAAAGAGCCTCCACAGAGAGAATCTTCATGCCTTTGCAGAGCAGAGAGCAGATGTATACTCTCACCCTCTGCAGCAGGAGCAATCCACAATTGCTTGACTTCATACCTTCATCACAATTTGCAAAGAAATACCGTCTGCTTATTTTTATGTCTAAAGTTTTCCCTCCGAGGCTGACCAGGCATCTGCTCAATGTATTGAGAGAATCAGTGAACAGATTTAGACAATTTATTTCTGGCACCACAGGTTACTGAACAGGGCATTCACAATACTGCAGTCTCTTCTGCAAGGTTATTACAGTTTCTCGCTCTCACAAACACCTCTCTTACATTCTGCTCTAGAATTGGTGATGTATTAGTCACTTCAATTATCATCGTCTTCGTACCTATCAACACTGGTACTAAATTCAGGCTGCTGAAGACTGCATCACTACTGCCCCAAATTCCACTGGAGTCATGGCTTCCACCTATTATAGTAATGGAAAGGGAACCAAGGTAACGGTGTGTCATGTAACAGATAAAAATGGCTGCAAAATGAGACAGAGCTTCTATTCAAACGTCTCCTTTCTGTTGAAATAGGAAAGTGCTTTCTCTGCCCAATACCACGTATTTTATACAGTCACCTTCCCTATACGTTAGAAGGCACAAACCAAAACTGGGCATACTGTTCTGAACTCTTTTGCAAAGCTTACGATAAAGACCCTTATATATTTGTTGAAATACGTGTTTTTGAGCATCCCTCCTAAGCACAATCCATTTTGATCTGATAAATGCAGCCCACTATGAGTTTCAAAAGATTCATTCTTCGACATCAGATAGTAAATGCTTGTTTAGATGACAGATTTTGTTTGGATTACAATCATATAATCACAGAAAGGTTTGGATTGGAAGGGTCCTTAAAGATCATCTATTTCCAATGCCCCCCACCATGGGGACGGACACCTGTGACAAGACCAGGTTACTCAAAGCCTCATCCAACTTGGCCTTGAACACCCCAGTGATGGGTCACCCACAGCTTCTCTGGACCTGTCTCGGTGCCTCACCACCCTCACAGTAAATATTTCTGCCATCTTTCTACCATTAAACTGACCCTCTTTCCGTTCAAAGCCATTCCCCCTAGTCCTACCACACCATGCCCTTGTAAAAGGTCCCTGTACAGATCTCTCGTAGCCCCCGTCCAGATACTGGAATGTGCCCTAAGGTCCCCTGGAGTCTTCTCTTTTCCGGACTGAACAACCCCAATCATCTCAGCCTGTCTCCATAGGAGAGGTGCTCCAGCCCTCTGATCTCCTTTGTGCACCTCCAATGGACTCACTCCAACAGGTCCTTGTCTTTCCTGTGTTGGGATCTCGGGAGAGCTGGACACAGCACTCTGGGTAGGGTCACACATGAACAGACCAGAGAGGCAGATTAATCTCCCTCGCCCCTCTGGCCACTTCTTTGGATGCAGCCCAGGATGCAGCTGGCTCTCTGTGCTGCAAGTGCATATTGCCAGGTCCTCAGGATTGCTTTCTATTCATTCCCCACCCAGACCGATTCTGTGCTCGGGATTGCCCCAACCCAGCTGCAGGATCTTGCGCTTCACTGAACTGCTTGAGGTTCGCACAGACCCACCTGCCAAGCGTGCTAAGGTCTCTCTGAGTGACATCCCTTCCCTCCAGCGTGCTGACTGCCCCACACAGCTCAGTATCAGGGGCAAACTTGACTTCAATCCCACTGTCCATGGGGCAAAAAAGATGTTGAGCAGCGCCAGTCCCAGCACTGAACCCTGAGGATACCACTGGTCACTGGTCTCCACCTGGAAACTGAGCCATTGACCACAACCCTTTGAGTGTGACATCCAGCCAATTCCTCATCCACCAAGTGCTCAGTCTAGGAAATACACATCTCTCCAGTTTAGAGAAAAGGATGCCGTGTGGGACAGTGTCAAATGCCTTGCACAAGTCCAGATAATGTCAGTCACTCTTCCCTCATCCATCAACTTTGTGACACTGCCATAAGAGGCCATCATATTGCCTTTGAAAATATGTTACTATGTTAGAGAAAGCATATACGCGAATATTTGGTTATTTTGGTGATACTTTTTGTGCAGAATGAATTGTCTCCATTCAAATCTTTTTTCTTTGTTTCCTTTTATTTCATTCCTTTCCCTTATGAAATATGACAATCCAACTGTATTACTTTGGTATTCTGTAGCCCTGACTCCTGAACCATTGTAGAGAAAAAAAGTAGATTTTGTTCTTAGATTTTACCCAAGGATTTCAAAGAAATGTGACATCCAGGAGAATATCAGCTCTGCTAATCTGGTTTTCCATTAATTGCCAGACCCTTAAAAATGGAAAAGCTACCAATGACAGAAAAAAATGTGTGGAAAAGTAAAACCACAAGGTAAGGCAGAATTAGATTCTCAGAAACAGATGTATCAGCCCTTGAAAACAAACTCTGCAAAACATCTCCACGGTCATTCAGCACAGACTGTACAAAGATTTCTTTTTTTATTCTTCTTCTAGCAGTTGAGAAAAAAAATGAATTCTGTTAAATTTAAGAGACACAACATTTCTTTAGCCTTCTCATATTCACTTCTTTATTACCCTTTACTTTTGTTTACAGTATCGCAGATAGTTGCCCTTTGAGATGAAAGTCAGAGCACATAATAATACCTGACATAATTTTTCTTGTTCCCTTGAGAATGTTTCCACTTTTCATTTGACAAGCCAAACGAAAACACTTTTTGTGTCTTTGAGAGAGTCTTTTTGCATGCACGTGTGTAATTAAACGCTGCTGATACAAGTGAATTTTAGAAGGTTGGCATGTCTAGGAAGTTCTGTTTATCTCTTACTAAGAAACTAGTAGTTCCATAGAGAACTCGAAACCCTTATAATCAAAATTATCTGAAATTAAGACAAAAATACTTAATGTATGTTAGTGATCCCACTAAAGATCATAATTTGAAGCTGCAAGTGAAGAAAGTGAAAACAAGCGTTTGTTTTGCACATGCATCACTTCTGTTTGTATAGGAGATTGGGCACATACACAATCAGATGACCCAAATTAGTTGTTTGTTCACAGGGGTGATGAGGCAAATAAAGGCTATAAAGCATAAATATGCAGCTGCACCAATGACCATGTTCAAATCAGGTATGCAATTGCTTATGTATGAAGTCGAATATTCAAGGTTTACATCATTTTTACGGCTTGACATAGATATTTTATAGTACTACCAGTATTAGTTTGTACTTTGACAACTGAAAAGAACTGATTATGCTATGAAGGCACTTCCACTTTAGTGTACATGACAATAACAAAAATCTTCTAGATCAATCAGAATATTCAGAATATTTAGAAATATAAAAAAATATTTATTTGTGCATTTTTACATTCAGTAGAAATCTGTCAATACTGCATCTGAAACTGCCTCAGCCTTTGTAAAATCTTAATGAATATTTTTTGCTGGCACATTGAAACATGACAAATATACAGAATCATGTACATGTATTTCAAGGAAAGGATGAAAATTTTTCAGTTATCTGGCAATCCGAGTAGAATAATTTATTCAGTCTCAGGTATTATATTTATACTGTGTGAATGCTGTGGTTTTCATGTCTCTTTTATGTGATACAGAGAAGACATGATCTTCAACTAGGATCAAGTTTACTCAGTGCATCTGAGCAATATGCTAAAATTCAGTTCTAGTCTTTACAGGTATTTATATAGAAAACTGTTCTTTTCTGTGGTGAATTATATTGCTGATGTCCCTCCTTTCCAACATGAAAAGCTTTCTGATCAGCAGGCAGAGTTGCAGAGAGGCATTCTTGACCCAAGCTTGGCACTACGTAGTCATACTCTATCATGAATCTTCCTTGTAGATGATTTGAGCATTACTTTATCAAATATTACCTACAAATAGATAAACTGACCTAACTGTTTTATTTAATTCCTTCTTCATGTCAGAGAGCAGAAGAGCAATAAATAAACTCCCTCCCTTACAGTGACTGTCTTTCAGGTGATTCATGTGGCTCACTTTAGCGGTGGGATTTAATTTTCAGTGCTCAAACTTAAAGCAGATCTTGGGATTTCTAAATCTTTTATGCTATCTGTGTATTGTCTGCAGAATGGTTGGGAGATGTGTGTGACAGAGTGTCAAACTTCATGTATGTCCTCCGTAGCCAAGACAGAGGATGCCAGGATAACATCTGGGTGGTTAAATGGGAACAAACCCCTCAGTCTGAGGGTTCATTCTGAAACCATCTGTTCTAGAAAAGCCAAAAGGGTATGCGGCACTTGTGAAACTGTTCCAATGGTTTTACAGACCGGCATTCCAGAGCAGAGTGAACTTGATGTGAAAATCAGGGAAAAAGTTAACAGTATTTCAGTTTGTATGCACACTAAAGAGTTTGTTATATACTACACATCCTTTTCAGTCCTTACAGGTCCTGCTGGATTCAGCACAATTATGAAGTTTATGTATTCCTACAAGTTTCAGGAATTACTTGAATACCTGTGCTATCATTTGATTAATCCATTCCTCTATATATATGTGTGTGTGTGTATATATATATATGAGATATATATGATCAAGATATATAAGCAGTTTCCTGTCAGGCTTTTGGCTCAGGAGTCAGGCTTTGGAAAGCTGCATTGTTTTTCACTTTCTGTTGGGTTTCTTTTGTGTGACTGGTATCACAAGTCATGCCTTGCATGCAGCTATTACTTTTACATTGTTCCATCAAGGAAAAGTTTGATTATCTGTTCCAAGTGTAAAATTGAGTGAGCAAATATTCTATATTAAAATCTTCTTCCTTTGATCCTAGTGCTTGGAAATATATTACACATGAAAGTTAAATTTTTTAAAATGCTGCTTTATGTTAGCTTGAGGATAGCAAAAGCTGATACTGATCTGTCACTGCCTATGAAAATGTTTGCCATCCATGTGCAGTAGCAAGTGTCTTCCCACAGATATTTTCTTATGGTGAATTATGTATATATTCAGCTACTTTAAGGAAAATCCTTGGTTTGTTTTGATAACATATTGTATGTATAGGCTGACATTTAATTTCACCTATTCCATTCACAAGGAAGTATTTTAATATGGATGTCATATGTATGTAGATGTATGGGTTTCTGCAACAGGAGTGTACTTTGCTCATGTGCATGGCAATTGGCAAGTCTTTAAAGAATGCACTGAAACCTTCTTCTGACTGTAGATGCAGAGTTCCTTAGAATGCACAGAAACACCAATTTAATGTTTCAGGTTTGTAGGCTTTTCTTAAGTACATTTCTAAAATAGTTTTGTTGAAAGAATTATACTTTGTAGATTAAAGGGCAAATTTGATTTAACAATCACAGTTTGTTAAGCAGAAATAATAAGGAGAAATGGCTGCACTACTTGTTAGATCTGGCTTCTCTTGCGTAACAGAGGATTCTTGGATGTTCTCTTCAGCCCATTTCCTATCAACTCAGGTTTTAATAAATAACCTCTTAATACTTACACATTTTATATTCTATGCTAGCATATATCTTATCCATGGCTTTGTACAAATGAATCACTTTTCATGGGATAGTGGTTTTATACTTTCTGATTTCACAAAGGAACACTTTGAAGGAATACTAAGAAGCTGTTCATATCCAAGTTCTCAATATTATATTTGTTAAATCTTATTCATTTTTCCTACGGGGACCCTAGTAATCCTCTAAAATCTTCTTAAGCAGGACATTTATAGCAGCTGAATCAAAGTAATATTATATGCTTAGAAACACACAGGATAAGAATTTTGAGACCTTAAATACAAACTAATGTATGCACAAACAAGAAGGAAAAAATGTTAGTTAATGCTTAAGGTTTTTGGGTGGAATTGCAGTGATTTTGTACAATTCTTGATTGTACCACAGAACCCCTGGGTAGGTAATTTCATCTCTTTTTATCTTTGCTTCTGCTTGTCATAACAGATGATAAGATAACACTTTCTTCCTATACCTGTTGTATTTAATGATGACCGCTTTTGAATCTAGAAACATCGTTACCCTGTCTCATTCTGAGTAACCTGACCCGTAAACCATATTTCTGCCATTTATCTGACAGTTTCTACAAGATTGTTAATTATTTAAATTTCTATTCTAAATCCAGTAGGCAACAAAACACCCACCAGTCCTTTTGTGAAGATGGCATCAGCTTCAGCTTTTAGAAGCAGTTTTTGAACCAGATCATTTTACAGGTCTCATAGCTCTCTCTATTTGGGGGGAAAAGCTCCAGTGTGTGTCCATAAATTAAAATTAGTTAGGCAAAGTAGGCTTCTATAGCAGTAAGGTGAAGTACTAGCAAAATAAAGGAGAACCCTTCCCATAGAAAATAGGGAAGATAAATAACACAGTATTTAATAAACTTTGTTCTTCTGGGCTTGCAGCAAGGATTTAATAGCATCTAGTACTAAGATAGTGAAGTAAAATCATTAAAATTTTAACTCATTTCCTCATGTTTAAGGTCTCATTTAGTAATATATGTAAGGAGTTTAATGGTCAAATTAGAAACATACTGAGAAGAATAAGCTTCTTTATGTAGAAATCAGTGAAAATTGTCTTTAGAACGATCAGCTTGAAGTATTAATAAACACTTTAATCTGATTTTAAGCATCTATTTTGAATTTAAATAGTAGACATAGTCTGCAATTCAATAGAATAGACACGGTGCAGAATTTTAAAAATATACAGTATATTTCTGGCAATGAAATTCAGGAAATGTATTTTTCCTGTGTAGTTATTCTTTTACTAAATAGCTGAGAGTAAGTAAGTAGAAAGTTGGTGCAGAATACCAGAACTAAATTTTTGGAGTGAGCCATGTAAATAGGATCATAATCCCAAATATTCCATGGAAGTGTTTCCTATGAACAAAGTAAAAAGAAGAAAAGACAGGATGAGGCTTCTGAAAAGTTCTCTGAAGGATGCCTATTTTTTCTTTTTTCTCTTCTCTCTACAGCATAAAGAGATAAATACCCTAATTATAATAATCCTTGAGTTGCAGCCGTGAACAAAAGCACGCGGATCAGGAAAAAACAGAGATGAAATCGTCCAAGCACTTGTTAGAACCATCTTGTCCTAACTTCCTGGTATGACTGGTTCACTTTCATCCTTCTTGGTGCTGCTGAAGTAAAAGTGTTCTTTTGCTACGTATGGACAAGTGCTACACAGCATAAATATTTGGGATTTATAACTCAAGTGCTGAGAAAAGTAAGACCCCTAAGCAGTAGTCACTATTAAGACTGATGCTTAAAAACATTCTGCTCGGACAAATGACAGTGCTAGCAGCCTCCTTCCAAGTGCCCCACGCTGGCCACTGCTGCAAACAGTGGATCTGGCCAGATGTCAGATCAGGTGGGTGGGATGAAACATTGCGTCGGCTCCCGCTGCCCTGCGGCCCTGGCAGGCACGGTGGGGAACACTTTGCCACCAACAGATCACAGCTCGGAAAAAGCAGCAGGAGAGAATCCCAGGTCGTGGTAAATTCATCTGGTTAAGCACCTCCTTTCGGGATTTCCTCGGTTTCCCTAATCAGAAAAAGACTCTTGCATTTGAGGAAATGTTTCTTAGAAAAATGAAGTGCGTGAGGATTGAGATAAACCTGGGTTCAGCTCCTTCTCTAGCTGAGATCTTCACATTTCTTCTGTTTCCCAGAAGCAACTGTTTGATGGGCCCACCAACTAAATGGGACCAGGAAAGGGGACCAGGTTCCTGGGGTCAGAGCAAGCATCGGACATTTTGTGGTAAAATAGTGAGAATCTCAGTGCTGGATTCAGACAAGCCAGTGGAACTATTCTCACCAAGCTCAGTGAGATTGGATGCCAACAAACACCAACCTTCTTCAAGACATCGATATAAATCAAGGCAGGCAAATCTTTTCACTGGCCCCTCTCTCATGGGTGATCGTATAAAGAGCTGTTGGATTTATGCATTTTAGGTGACGTGAGTGTTAAAATTTCCTTTCAGAAAATAAATTATGATAAGATATAAGGAATATGTAATTTAAGCTGTTCGCCAGAAACACGGTATTTTCCCTAGTGGAACAAAAGTTGCATATTGTTGCTATGATACCTCATCAGGAAAATTTATTTGAGCAATAGAGATGATTTTTCTAATCACTTAAGACTTCCAAATCCATTTAGAAATACTGCTTTATGTTTCCAAATAGGCATTGCAGTTAATATTGTGCATTTGATACGTGTGCAAGACCAATACACTGACTCTCGTGCCATGTTTTTCTCAAAAACTCTTGCCCCTGTTTGCCTATAGGAATACTATTATTGGTTTGGCCATAATTCTGAAGGCATTTAATTTGTTTCTGTTTTGTAGTATGCTTGAAAGGATGTAATCTAAACAGTTCATTGTTTTCTCCTTAGAACATGATGAAAAGCATTGTGAATAATAATTATTAGATTGGATTATTCCCAGCTACCCTTAATCACACAGTTAATAATTTTCATTAAATCCTTATGTTAGAAATGTTTGCTACATTATAGTGAAAATCCTAATTGCCCTGAAGTGTATTATGTTTTTTTTTTCTTTAAGAGATGTCTCTGCATATTTAGGACATCTCTTATGATGGCTCTGAAGCAGATGAAAAGCAAAACAGAAAGTGGAAGTTACTTTTGTATTACCCTGCTATTACACAAATCTTTCTGCTGCTTATAATCATTTCAAATCATCATCTTAGCAACTTATAGGTCCATCATACACCAAGACTTCTTTCAGCCAGTCTGTATAACAAGTGCGGGAAGAGTTCAGTCTACTGCTTTCCTATTGCACAAATCCTTTAACTTTGCAGTGAATCACCAAATGTTCCAAGTTAATTTTAGAAAGGTGAGCAAGCATGGGGTCCATGAGTTGTTGCTGAAAATGCAAGATGAGTATTTCTGTACGAAACGATAAATGAGTATATTTTATGGAGGTCAAAGGTCAACTTGAACCATTAGTTTCTGTCTGTGGAAACCAAAGGTTCTGAAGATGACTCAGAACAGCAACAATTTGCATTTAGATGCTGAGGTGTGAATGCAGACACCTGACTCAAAGCTGTCAATCACCCTTCAGATGCCCTTGAGAAAGGAAAGCAAGGATCCACATTTCACTCAAAATATGATTGTGCTTTGGTATCTAGACCTCCTCAATCTCAACGCTACTTTAGCAAACCTGCTTGTAAGCAACAAAACCACGAGTATTTCATTACATCCGTGCTATTGGTAGGAATTGTAGAGAATATGTAAGTGTTTCTTAGAACAGAGCAGATCAGGAATAAATTAACTGGTACTGAGAGCTTAAGCATTCCTTCAGTCAGTAAACAAAAGTAACTTGACACTTGTAGCCTTTAAACGAAAGTAACTTGACACTTGCAGCCTTTGTACTAAAGTAAGATCGATCTAATTCTGCTTTGAGTATAGGCAGCACAGTTTGGGGGGGTTTTTTTGGTCAGTCAGTCTGTATCAGGCAGCTCTGGATCCATCCCCATTAGAGCTTCACCGTGGGTCACTATGGCAGAGTCTTTCTGAGTCACCCTCTCCATGCTAAGTACAAACAGCAATGCACAAGTCCCGCACTGCAGTCAGAAAAGAGTATATGTATTCTACTTCTGTGTATGTTGTGAAGAATTCCCTGACCAGATGAAAAAAAAAAAAAGATAAAATTACATCTACCACTTGTATTCACTTATTTCATAAACTCAGAGAAGGTCTAGAAATGATGGCTGAATGGAAAAACAGATTTAACTGCAGATCATCACTTTTGAAACCTGTATAATTTCTTACTGGATTTTCATATCAGGAAGCTTTCATCTTTACTCCTCGGAAGTTTTACTTGGAGGTATTGGTGTTGAACTTGGTTATGAATAAACTCTGATGTCAGACAAGGGTGCTTGTCCCTGTTTTGATGGGTACAGTGTTTTATGAACACAGTGAACCACTGCTAAATGTTCAGTAGAGGTGCTCTGTGCTTAAAATGCTCACTGTGCAATGGATAAGTACTCCTGTGTCAGGTATCTGCCATAATTTTATATCCAGGCTCAAGATAATACTGAGCTCTGACTGGGATTTCCTCCTGATGCGGAGGAAAACATTAGGAGCACACCAGGGATTTTTACTGTAAGGATGTTAGGATGTTGCACTTCTGGAAAGGGGCAATAAAATATTTGCCTTCTGTCTCTTAAAAGTGGTGAACACGACGGCAAAATTCTGCCTGTGTTGAAGACTAAACCCTGAATGGCTGTTTCTGCCACTGGACAAATTCCCTGTTTCCTTTGTCACATTTTTCTGCAGGGAATTCCATGACAGATAGACTTCAGTTGTGCCACCTGGAAAACTCTGTCTCAGGGAGAAGAACTACACAGCCTGTCTGAGAGTAAAACCGACTGTCATCTTGCTAAGAAGATGCTACTTAGAATGTGGTAGAAAATGTGATCACTGAGCTACAAAAAGCTGGAATGATTTTCTGATGGTTGGTCAATGAGATAAAAGCCAGGCTCTTTTGACGTGTCCGTGGGAATGACAAAAGACACTGTATAGTACTTTTACATCAAAATCTGTCTAAAATGGCCCAGTTATGGCTGTCTAACCATGAACAGTGCCTCTGTGTCCATGTTTTAACAGCCGTGGAAGAAGAGCATGGGCATATGTATGGTTGATCTTTTGACTTACCCAGTTTTGGAGGACCAGTTGGTCTTTATGTCAGACATGCATCCCCAGGAACTGTGGACAAGACATTTCTCCTTATAAATACGTCTCTCTGTCTCTCACTAATGAATTCTGACAATTTCATAGGAATCTTCAGTGCTTTGCAAATGCAAACCCTCATCAACCCTCAGTTTTCCAAAAGCCCAAATTTTTATTTGGCCATCTTGCCCATGGTGTAAATCTGGTTTTTGCTATTGACAAACTCCCTCAAACACCAAAATACCAAAAGCTGTTATATTTTTGTGTAAAAAGCATGTTATTCTTATCCTATGGAAGCAACCATTACAAAAACACAGCTATGAATGAGGGAGAAGTGATCCAATTCTGATTTTGTGACAATGCTTTTAAATCTTGTGTTTAGAACTCCAGGGAAATGCTCAAAAAAGCTAATTTTGGGTTTTTTTGAGTATGTCAGAAGAGATGGAGAACATCTAGAGTAGTTTTCTAAACAATCAGGTTTCGGCTCTGTGGGCCAATGCAGCATATCCTCTGAAGTCTTTAGGAATCTTTGTACAAGATTCACCCCAGGACAGCCATTCTAGACGGTACACGCTGAACCTGACCTTTCTCAGCTTTAACTAGGAGACCTGTCCAATGATGTTAAAGAAAAGGCTGGCCCAAATTTGCTGTGTACTCCTTTCTCCGAAGGCAATTTGGAATTAAAATCTAAAATTCACACAGCTGACTGAAAAGTCTGTTAGTCAAGTCTGTTCCTGGACACCTGGCTGCAATCTGCTGCTGTTCTTCAAGACAAAGACTTCTGGACAGTGGGGAGAATGTGCTGAAGCACAGCCCTTGTGGAACATGTGGTAGTCAGCACTTCCACAGCTTGAGCCTTCCAGGTCATTGCACTGCATTAGTCTCTGAGATAGGGTCGTTCCCTTCATCTGTCTCATTTCTCTGGAGCTGTTGTTTCCCATTCCACTTTGAATATCATGTCCTTAATGGCATTTTCCCAGGCGTGTGGTCTAGAATGTTTCTGGCAGCAGCATTCCAATTAAGGCTGAGGACATCTTAAGATAATTAGAGAGAACTAAGTCTCTAGGTGTCCTCCTCATTACCACAAACACTGCTTGCCTTTCAAAAAACTCCTGCTGAGAACCTGAAACTCTGGCAGTCTTTTCTGCTGACTTTAGATCTGCTTGTGGGGAGTATGCTGGGTCACTTAATCCCAGAGCATGTTCATTTTAAATTCAGCAGCAGCAGGAATTTAGTGGAGAGTTTTGCTAGAGTCATGGTATGCAGTAGACACATCTTCAAAGAACACCCAAGGGACTTTAACAAACAGGGCATGTCAAA
The DNA here is from genome assembly GCA_013398855.1 of Mohoua ochrocephala. Taxonomy (NCBI): domain Eukaryota; kingdom Metazoa; phylum Chordata; class Aves; order Passeriformes; family Acanthizidae; genus Mohoua; species Mohoua ochrocephala. Next base: position 1,092 of record VZTA01023719.1, on the reverse strand, counting down.
TGTTGTGTTTGGAGTTGAGCTAGTGCTTGAGATTATGTATGCAACGCAGTCCTAAACCTTCAATTTCTCCTGTTCAGAATCTTATCCACCCAATAACTAATGTAGAAACTTCTCTTTTGATACTTCCACTTCCTTCTGCTCATTACTGTATGCCTGTGCTATGTAAAAATCACATAATTTTGCAATGGGATTTTGACATTTGGTTGCACAGAATTATAAAATTGGAAACTTTCAGAACTGGCAAAAAACTTTGTGCTTCAACTCTGACTTCCTTGTGAAGTCAAGGTATATTAGGATTCAGGGTGCTGAGAAAATGCATTATTAAAATACTCCGGTCATATGTGGAGATGTTCACATTAACCATAAACATGTTTTATATTCTCAGTTCTTCTCAACACATAACATGTGGCCTGTTAATTTCTTAAGTGCCGTTAGCTGCAAAGCTGTAGAAATGAGTTTCCATTTAGGAAGGCATAATCAGGTCATAGAAATTGTTGGTCATCTTAGCTGGATACTGGACTAGAAGGACCTGTCATCATCACGCTGTGGATAACTTAAATGTGCTCCAGATGGGCTGAACTTCTATGTACTATGAACTTTTAAGTACTCTTTAAGTATGCAATGTTAAAATTAGCAAATAACATTTAGTAAAATACTCAGGGTTTGTAGTGTCATGGTCAAAAAAGGTGTAATGGGTTTAAAACTTGGTTTGATGGACAGGTTGTTAAACCAATGAGAAAGTTGGTAGTGCCTCTGCGATGCGCATATTTAGAGATACTCAAGTGCGGGAGTTTGGGTTCTTATTTCCTGCTTCCCTGTGGAGAGGAGGGGGGCCCTGGGCTCCATCCCAGAGCGGGCCCGGGCCCGGCCCTTCCCCGGTGGCATGGCCTGGCAGAGCCGACGGGGACCAGGCCGCTGAGAAAAAAACACCCAAAGCCGTGAGCAGCCACAAAACTGAAAACCGCCCCCACACTGAGCTGGAGGGGTAGCTGAGAGTCATCTGAAACCACCATGGCCTGTGCAGAGCCGGCAGGGCCTTCACCGCAGCCGGCTCAGCTCACGCTGAATCAAACACCACACAGCCAGCAAACG
>VZTA01023717.1:0-68012 GCA_013398855.1 Mohoua ochrocephala | reverse complement strand
CTAGTTCCTGGAGATAAGCACAGTACAGTGCAAGGGCAGGAATGAGGCTCAGAAGGGGGCACGGACTGCAGGGGAAGATCAAGACCACCCAAGACCCCCAAAGCCCTCTGGCCCACTTCCAGAAAGGTCTGAAAGAACATTCTGCTCAGCACTAATTTGCATAAGAAGTGAGAAACCTGTCTATAAAAAGGTACTCCCACCAAGGCTGGACGCATGCTCCAGAACCCTGGACATCCCATTGGCTGGACCGACACTGGAACCAGGACTGCTGACCTTTCTTTCCTTCCTCCCTTCCTTCTTTCATTTCATCTTACCCCTTTATCCAAAGCCCACTGCAGTGTGCTCATTTAGTAGGATAGGGACCAACATTCCAATTTCCATACCAACTGTGTAATTTACTGACAAAACTTCGTGAGTTTTTGTGGACCCTCTGACTTTTGTCATTCCTTTCAACCACGAGCATCTACAAATCTTGGGTGCTCCCTTGCCCTTAAGGGTTGGACATCACACTCCTGTGCTCTGTGCTGGTTCAGGAGTCTGCACAGCTCAGGTCTGAGAGCTGAGCTCTTGTCTTCGGGTGAGAGCCTGCTGCTCCTCAAACGAGTAACCCGAAGAAGTCACACTGGCATAAAGGTGTTATTCAGGAAATCAGGCAGCAGGAGGAATAATGGAGGACTGGCAAAAGGAAGGATGAGCTAAATGAAACACGCATACAGGACACACGACTACGTTTTAGCAAGAGTAACAAGCATAGAGTGAAGAAGGCAGTATGTGAACATGTGGGAGTAAACATGCTAAAAGCAATAAACAGTGTGGGTTTGTTGAAAATATGATAGGTCATGTCAAGAGAATCTAATAGCTGGCTTGTGCATGTTTATTTCTGATTTTAGTTTAAAACAGAAGCAGTAGGTTCTGGAAACTGAGTTGGATTTGGATTGGACCAAGTATAATACAGCATATCGTGCCCTAACCATTGTGTAGCACTGCGTGCATTTCAGTGAGAAGAACACCCTTAAAAGAAAACACAGAAAAACAGCAAACCAAATAAAAGTATTATTTTGGCAAAGACTAAAAATACCCTAACAAAATCCATGCTTGCTGCATCTTTTACCTTCTCTTATCTGCACAATCAACTAATTACTGAATGTAAAACACAGAAGTTCATTTAGCATGGCTCAGTAGAAATGTCAGAAACTCATGCTGTTTACCATTTAGACAATTTTTCATTCTGAATTGTTACATGCTGCCAGGTACAGAAATGGCTTTTGTCACCGGGAAGGTATAATTGCACACAGCTCATCTACATTGAGATGCAGTGATAGAGAATAACGAATCCAACTAAAACTGCAAAAGGAGTTGTAAGCAATTAGACTCCAAAGAAGGCTCTGAAAATCTCCCACAACTAGAGAATTTGAATGAAAAATGCTTGTTTCCTTCTATTTTTAGAAGTGGTGAATACTTCAAGAATACCTCTCAGTAGACAGTCAGTATCAGTAAGCTGCACTTTATTTAGAAATTCTTATCCCCCAGCACATGGTCAGGAAAGCACATCTTCAGCAGCAGATTTGTCTTAGTGATTTTTGCCTCTTATATACAAGCATTAAAAAGAACTCCTCTGTTTTGCTTAGTTTTATCAAACAACATATAGGAACCTAGATTTGTACAAGAGTGCAGTCTTTTGCCTTCTAAAAGTACTGTAGCGATTCACTGATCTATACCCAACTAGACCGAAACGAGAAATACACTTAATAAAATAAGTACCGCTGGAATACTACTTTAGTGGAGTGTTAGTGTAGCACTACAGGAACAAAAATATCTGTTTGGGGAATTATAAAGCAATCATGTATCCAAAGAAACTATTGTAGCTATTGCTTCAAATACTTACTGATTGTACTTCACAGCCTCCTGCGCCTACGTCTCTTCTGCATGGTCACGAACAATACATTGGGTATTGTTTGTGCTTTATGAAGAGGGACGAAAAGCACAGAAAAACATTTTCCAAGATTGCCACCAAGTAGAGTTTAACAAAGTCTACCCTGTAGCTAAAAATGTAAACTTGAAAGCAAAAGTGTCAATCCAAGAGTAATCCAGCACTGAGAATTATATGTATCTTTGAAATTTAGTTCAAATTCACGAGAAAAAAATGAATACCTGTACCATATTAGCATGATGAAAATCCAGGAGAGTCCCCCTGAAACATGTTAGGGTTTTTTCCCCCCACATTCAAAGGCATGCTGTATACAGTATATTTATGAACTTATAGGTATACCTCTCATCTGTTTTAAAAGGAGCACTCTGAGTAGCATGGATGGAAGAACCCAAGTGAGATGTACCAATCCCATTAAAATGTACACTAATGGTTTATTAATTAACATGTACTTTAACCTTCAAAAAAAAGGCCCCAGCCCTGGTGAATTTTATAGGCACTGTAGAGTTCTGCACCAATTTTTCAAGTGGGGTGGTTGACCATGTCAGAGAAAGCATATACTGTAATAAAATATATATTGTGATTCAGCTGGACCATTCCTTCCTGCTGTGACAACCAGCCATCAGTTCCTGATTTAACCCTGAGTTGCTAGTTGCACCTAACTAAACAGATAACACCGTTTTGTTCCATCCAAAAAGCAAGTTTGACAAAGATTAAATGTCAAAGCTGATAGAGCAAACTGAACCCCTAAGAATGTGGGACAGAACAGTGGAATAAACAGTCACTTTTACCAGATTATTTCAAGTTAACTGCCTAATTTAAAAATATGAAAATAGGTAAAAACTTGCTAAAAGTATTCAAGATGAAAGTGCTATCCAAGAGAGTAACTACACTTCTTATTTAGTGTTAACATAACACATAAAAAGGTGTGGAGCTAAGCTCTCAGTGGTTTTGCTGTACACTTACTATACAAAAAGACTAATGCAGAATAAAAGGTGATTGGACACTCTCTGCCTAAAATATGATAAATAAAAATGACCTCTCAAAATTCAGATGCTTATGAGATACAAGCTTCACACTGTGGAAAAATATTTTCTATTTATCTGTTTCAAATAATTCTTAAAATCAGAGAAGAGAGGCTTTTTCTTGTGTCCTGCAGGTTAATTTCTTGTTCCAAGGAGAGAACTGCGAGAGCTATCTCTACCAGAGAGCATGTGGCTGGGCTCCCTAGCCTTCGTACTGGGGAGCAGCAGTCTCAGTTCATTATTAACTCTGCTATTGATACAACGGCTCTGCAAGAAAAACAGCCCCTGAAAGAGGGAAATTCAATACCGCTTAAGGGTCTGAAAACTCCTAAAAAATTTTGCTTGTAGTCTAATGCCTTCTCAGTGCAGTTTCAGGATTACCAGGGTGATTTACACATGGTCTGACACAGAACTCTCCAGATGGAGGTTGGATGAAAGTTAGAAGAGTAAAGCATTTAGCAAAGAATCCCTCCCAAAACACACACACATGCAAACACTACACCTCAACCCCATTTTCTTGTATGAGTAACAGTTGCTGTGGATACAAAAGCACCAACCGCAACAGAAGACGCTCCTTAATGGTAACTAAATGATAATTGAAAGAGGGCATGTGACTATCCTACTGTGATGTGCAATTCCTCATGAACACTTCCAGTCATTCTACAAAAAAATTGAAGAAAACTGGGGAAAACAAAAAATTCCCTAAAAAAGCCCCCAGCAACTTCCACGAATTTTTTCCAATTCTCCCAGATTCTTAGATGCAAGCACCTTTGATGGCCATTGTCATCTCCTCTTCCTTCCTTTCACTGTTAACTATGATCAACATCTCTAAGATTGTACCTTACACATGTATTCTCACAATCTCTTTTCATTGCATGGAGAATATTACCTACCGGCTTCTGAAGCAGCCCTAAAGAGTTGTTCTAAAACTGATAAGTGTTATATTTAAAACTGAACTGCTGTGAACACATAGCATTGAACCTTTCACTCAAAAGAGAAAAGATGGACTTAAAACAGATAAATCCCCACAGGCACACAGGGCAGCTCTTTGACAACACGACCTTCTTAAAGCATTCACTGACATACACTACAAATAGCAGTATTACTTTACTTTTCTCAAAGGAAAATCTGAAAAAAAAAATTGAAGCATTTAATAGAAACACATTATCAGTTGCCAATGTGCAGCACGTAATACAGTATTCAATCTGTCAACACTCAGAGGCATCACACAAAATTCAAGGGCAGATGCACCAAAGTCTGAGCCAGTTCTTAAAGTTCCTTCCATCTTTGTCCCTTTATAATTCTATCTTGAGGGTGTTTGCTTTATGAGACCTGAGAGCTGAAAAAAATGCTTCGTGATCATCACACAAAGATATTCACCTTCTAAGTGGATAGGTATCTTTGAAGGGCGCTTTACAGAAGACACATCAATCATCATCAATTTTTGCTTCAGAAACTGTTTCTACAAACACAGCTCCTTCACCTCCGTGCTTTCATCAACTTTCATAAAAGCTAAGCAGCTGGGGGGTAAATTGCCCCACAGCGTGTCTTATTTACCCTGACCTTTTAAATGGTTGAGCCTTTTCTAGCTGCATTTGGTAATTTTGTGTCTTTGAGTGGCCTTTATTTTTTTATGAAACAACTTTTCTAGCAAGTGCTAAACATTTTATGGAACTACTTAAAACAGTGTAGAAATAAGTGAAGGAAGAAGGCTGGTGACAGAAATTCAAATCAACAGCACAAATTTAACCCTTGACATTTGACTAAAGATTCTGCTACCTTGTCTAACTTAGTAAAGAGCTGTATCTGGACAAGGTTTGCAACCCTGAGGTGTAACAGAAAAATCATGCGTTCATGTAATTGTGGATTTAGGATATGCTGGGAAAAGATGGGAGCAAAAGGCATCATGTGGTATAGTGCGAAATAGTATTCCTTTTAAGAGAATTATTAGAAACAGAGTGGAACCTTAAAATGAAGAGCGTTTATTTCCATTAAGTATTGGAAATTTATCTCTTTACTTGCTATGGTCAGAACATAGATATTATGTCTAAATGTTTGTGAACTTCTTAATAAGACTTATGAAAAAATACCTAGTGTACTACACCAGCAGCAATTTCACATTTAAAAATATTTTACCTATGTAACTAATTGGAAAGGTCACCATGAAATTAATAAAACCTGTAAGTGAACAGGGAGGAGGTCCTGCAGACCATTTCAATGTCCTACAATCCTTCAAATGCCTCTTATCCCAATAGATTATTTGCCCATATTGCACAAGGGAACAAAAGCAGCTATCTCATGGTAAGCCCTATCACAAGCAGGGAACAGTATATTTAATTAAAATTCTATGGAAAAGGAAGAGACAAGCTTTTTATCAGATTTTGCAAGAAAAACCTACTTGTCTATACATTCCTTAAAGATAGAATGAGCAGATAAAATCTTTCACCTGGCATATACAGATAAGGCAGAGCATTTCACTCGGGAGGAAAACAATATTTGATTCGATCTAGAAAAGGTTTCCTTTTAGCTCTCGAGAAATGATATAATTGGCCTTCATTACAGTCCTCACAAACATATTCAAGAGTTTGCCTTGTGGATCTCCAGGATGCACTGCTTGTCCCCAGTAGCCTTATAGCAGTATTAGTGGAGAGCTTCATCTTGCAAGTCAGACACAGGGCAGATGCCAAGCCTGTACTGCTAAAATACCTGTTTAAATGGAGGAGTGAGATAGGACAAGAGGATGTGATAGGTCAACAGGAAATGGCTTCAGGCTGCACCAGATAAAGTTTAGATTGAATATTAGGAAAAAATTCTTCACCAAGAGGATGGTTAGACACTGGAACAGGCTGCCCAGAGAAGTGGTGGAGTCGCCATCCCTGGAGGTGCTTAAAAGATGTGTAGATGTGGCTTAGTGGTGGGCTTGGCAGTGCTGGGCTGATAGTTGGACCTGATGATCTTAAAAGTCTCTTCCAGCCTAAACAACTTTGTGATTGTATGATACTGTTGTCCAAATGAAATGTTCTAAAAGAAACCTTTCCCAAACTTAAAGTTGCTGCAGAGAGTTTCCTATCACTGCTTGCAAAACTAAAGCTTGGTCTCTCTTACAGTTTCCTTAACTTGTATTCTTTGGGGATGTCTCAAAGTACACGGAAACCAAGTGGGACAAATTAAACAACAGAGTGAGTGCCTTCTCTCTTCCTTCACTGATAAACAGAGCTGGTTCTCTCCAAATAAATGGATCAAATAGAAGCGCCAGTATCATTGGAAAGGCGCACATGCGTCCCAACCTTTTATGCCATGGATAAGAAATAGAGGATTAGGCTCTTCAGCTAATTATCCACAAGCACATAGCTGTGAGGGAGAGATTTCTGACTACACTATTCACCTGCAAGGGGGAGAAAAAAGAAAAAAAAAGGAAAAACCACAACAAACCAAACTTTGTTACATACATAAATAGCTTGCTAAAAGTTATCTGTGAGTCATAGAATAGCATTTCTGCAGGAATGCAGTTACAGGAACAGAAAAAAAAAAGGCATTAAGTTAAATCTACACATATCACTTAATGTTCAATTGTATCTAGACATGACACTTTTTTCCATTCCCTTCCCCCCCCAGTTGTTTTTGGCTTTTTTCTCCTAAGTTCTTCTGCATAAATACTCTGTTCAAAGAAAACCTTTCAGAAAACAGATACTTATTCTACAGGTACATTAATTCCAAGGCAGAAAACTCCATTTAAACTTTCTCAGAAAACACACGAGAACTCAAGATGAATAAGAAACACCTATTTAAAAAATCATTAAAAGTGAGGAAGCACTAACAGATCTATTTGTTTTGCCGGCTAGATGGATACAAACAACATCTAGAGGAATTAAGAATCCCATAAAAAAAGACTTAAAACCTGAAGGAAAACAATTACCTGCATTAGAGTAATTGGTGATTTTGTCAGTCAGTGGCTTGCATTGGGTGCATACAATAAGTGGTAATTTTGGTAACCTGCAATCCATTACCATAAGCACGCAGGAGAAAAACTCAATTCCCAGTCCGGTATAATACAAATAACAGCAGAGATTTATAACAATCTCAGATTTATAACAGCCCCAGATTGCTAGCCAAGGTCTGAGACAGAGAATAGCCTAAGTATTGCATAATCTATCTTTGAGATAGATGTGGGCCCACTCCAGCATAATGAATCCAAATATACGGTAGTTGACGTAATGCCTGAGCACTTCACAAGTAGATGGGTGTTAGTAAGAAGTGCTGATTAACTCATCCTCTAAATTATTTTAGTTCCTGAGTACAGCATGCAATTTAGTTGTGCCCATGCACCAAAATTCAGAAGCTAATTGGCTCGATATTGTGGTCTTTGTAATATGCACAGGGAAACCAGCAGCCAGAGCAAGAAAAGACACTTGTTCAGGATTGTACCACTGGCTCACACAGAGGTGGAAGCAGAAGCAATGGTTATGCTCACACTTAGCCCATCGGATCAAAGGTATGTAAGCATCTCTTGAGCTATTAGATGCTTGTACAACTACATAAATCTGGGATTTCTCCCAGTTCCTGGGGGAAAACCAAACTCATTTTTCATTTTGAAAGGTTGCTGAAGGCTTCTGACATGGTTTCTGGAGTTCGCCTTCTTCCCCTGAAGTTTTCTCATAAAGGACGGAGAAACATGAGTCTTTGTGGAGCAGTTTTCTCTGGCACATTTCCCTTTCCTCCTTCCCCACACACCATTCCATAATAAAGAGCTTTTCCTGATGCTTGCACCATTTCTTAGTGATGGCATCCCAGTTTCAAACTCTGTGATCTTCCAAAATAGCAGTCCTGCTGCCTCAGACCTCTACTCTGCACCAAGGTGCAAGCTACCTCTACTTCAGGTACCAAGTCTGAAATGATGAGGTGGGAAGGAGAGAAATCATGTGTTCCATCCACATGATCCTGAAACACCACATCAGGAGACGTAAGCAAATGAGGTTCAGCTTGGTCGACCTATCTTCCCTGCTACTCCCTTCCTCCTTGGCCCTCATTTCATATGATATTATTGGGAATAGAATACTTCCAGTGCCTGTCTGAAAAAGCCAGAAAGGAGCAGGCTGCTCAGGGAAATAGTGCCGTCACCATCCCTGGAGGTGTTTAAAAGACACTTAGGGACCTGGTTTAGTGGTGGGCTTGACAGTGCTGGGTTAAGTGTTGGACTTAAAGGCCTTTTCTGACTTAAATGATTCTGTGACTCTATAAAAGGAAGATGGGACAGGTACAGCAAAAAGTGGACAACTGAAGAAATCAATGCAGGGAAAGGATGGGAGCTCTAAGAATCGCAGCAGGAGTCTGAGAGCCTGGAAGTTCACTGCCAAGTCAAGCTCCTGACTGCTCAAAGTACAGTACATTATATATACAAGGGAAGTGTCTGCCTGGGCCAGACAGCTGAATCAATATTAAAAGGGATCAAGTAGGAAATGTTTAACTGCACTTTGAATAGCTAATTTAAGGGAGATGAATCTTATCCTTAGGGCCACATTTTGCATCCTTTCTTCCTTCTGAGTACTACATTGCTTAATTCAAAATGACTATTTGCAAAGTATATATCTTTGCAAAATGAGCAAGGGTATTACAAGCTGACACTTAAACTATATAACTCCAGAGCCAGGGAGTAGCTTTTATTGTATGCAGAACAAGCTTTGGTTGTGCTGTTTGACACTACTGAATATACAAATATTAAGTAGGGAGTAAATAAGCAGTCTAAGCAAGCAAAGAATCCTGTGCTAATTATTTGCTGCTGAGTTCCCCTAATAACAAAATGTCAAGTAGGGAAAGATGGATTTTTTTTCTCCCCCTAATCTTTTTGGTTCCTTTCTTCTGCTAAACTTTTATACTTGAAAAATACTGCTATATTCTTATGCATACAAAAGGACATAGGACGACTGAAAAAAGACCTTTGTTATTTTGACTACAGACTTAATGACAGTCAAATGGTTTACAGGAGCCTAGTAATGTGAATGTATGATCCCATCAGGCTGATTGCAGTGCTCTGTATGCTACAGCTGGGGTTAGAGCACTGAATTTAATGTTGCACAGAATGTTGGATTTAGTACTGAACAATGACATTGCGCATAAAATTTATAGTGCGATCTACAGGTGAATTTTAAATACAAAACCCAAAATATCGTAAAAGAAGAAAAAGACGCTTTATTACTTTTATGTTAATTTAAGAAATTGATCAATAATAGCATCAAGTCAGGCAAGGCACAAATTCCTAAACAGAAATAAGCCCGCCATTACCATCTGCCAGTAGTAGTTGTATATGAATTAATATATTCGTCGTCTTTAAGGCATCATTACATCATCCAACCTAATTTCCAGTGTTTCACCAATAAAAATTTTGCCCATTTTTCCTGTGGCATATGAATAACTAAGATTTTACTGTAGTAAGCATAATAAGAAAGAATTTATGATCTCATTTTGAGCCTCCCACATCCACATTCTGAACTACTGTTTCCTATGATGCATTGCTTACACTGTCTATTTAAAACAGGGGCTGATGACTGGAATCCAAAAGGAAGGTCAGCAGGTGATACCGTGGTTGTAGCAAGTTGGAAGAAGTAAAAATCGACTATGTTGAAAATAAACCAAAACAAATCAACATCCCAAACAAAAAAAACCCACATCAATTCCACTTCTGAAAACAAGATTAGGCTATTTGTGGACTGTTACTAAGCCGAACTGCAGCCTAACTGTCAGAAAGAACATTTGGTATTAATTTCATATCTTCAGGAAATACACAATCCACAGTTCCCCTTGGCAGTTTTTTTTTTCCAAAGGTTAATCACTCTCAGCATAAAAATCTGTGTCTTATTTTTAATTTGAGTTTATGCATCTTCTGCTTCCAGTCATTAGTTCTTGTTATGATGCTTCTGTTAGATTAAAGTAGCCCATTAGTACATTTTCTCAAGCCTGTCAATCTTTTTCTATAGCTCATTTTCACATTATCTTCAGGTTATTTTTCCATTAAATACCAACATCAGCTTGTGCAGTGCAGCAGAATCAGTCTCATCATGACTGAAAGCAAGGCAGCAGCAGCTATACTGTTTCTGCAGTACTTCTATACTTCTGTTTCTGCAATCTCTTTCTAAAACCTCTTGTGATATAGATTCCTCAAGCCTTCCTTCCAGGTGCTTCAAGACTTCTGCCAGCATATGACAGCCCATCTTTGTTATATGCCAATCAGCTTGATGCATAGGAGAATATGGAAAATACTTAATTCATTCTGTCACTGCAGCTAATTCAAATCTGCTTGAAAATTATCACCTCACCTCCTCTGCTTTCTTTGCATCTCAGAATCCATTGTCTTCAAGAATTCTCCAAACCTTACAATGTCCTAAGCTTCCTAACATTTTGGCAGTGAAATTTTCTAGACTTCACTCCCTTGGCCACAAATTCCATGAAGTATGACGGAAAGTTAGAAACAATAATTAAAGTTTCACCACTAGTGCTAAAGCAGTAGACAGGTCTCATTTCCTCATTTTGCTGGCGATCAGCACCTGGGTAATCTACCTTTAAGCACTGCCACCAATGATACCGTGTTCCTATTCAGAGGGCCACGTGTATGACATTAAAGAGAAGCCCAGATGTGGTGCACATGTTTTTATAAGAAGTTAGGCAGCATTCGACAATACCCAGCATTGACCAACATGTTCAGACACAGTTCCACAAATTGAAAAGGTATTTTTTTGCATTTTGTTGAAGAAGTGGTGTGAAAGGATGAATGTGTAATGGGCTTTACGCTCCCTGTTGTCACACCTCACCTGGCATGAAAGCTTTGCTTGCCCTTAGCGAGGGGAACGTTTAGCCTGATGTGACAGTCTGTGTGATGTACTACCTCAGCGCTACATATTCTTTGATGAAGAATGTGTCTTTGTTTAGATTATTCCCTTTGATAGCATTAAGCTTTGGGTCCTTGTCTGTGCCTGAGCCATCTTTATTTCACTACTTCAATCCAAAGCAGCATGCCTGTGAGAGCTTGTGAACTGCATCATCAGATGCACAAATGAAATGCAGTGTTACCAATATTCCACCATAGCAGGTCTGCATTAGAGATGTACTTTACAGCTTCCCAGGATAGAGTTTCAGGCTTTATAAACCCCAGTTATAAGGTTTGCTGTTTACAGTACACACGGCAGAAGTCTTGGGTGAATAATGAATTCCACAGTTCAGACAGATGCTGTGCTGTTCACTGCAAAATGCTGCAGTTTTACCCTTTCTCCCAGTTTTAAATGTAATTGAGAAAGTTTTTCTGTGATATGTTTCCACCATCAACTTCTATCTTTAATATCATGTTAAGTATAAGGTCTTGTCTCTTAATCTTATGTCATTATTATGGCTATTAATAGTGGAAAGACAGAACTTTTCTTATGAAACTCCATTTATATAATGAGCTCTCAACTGAAATATATCGTATTTTCCGTGTTCAGATTTTCAACACGTAGCAGTGCTTTAACTGAAAATAGTTTACACACGACTTCTTTTCACAAATACAATTTTATCATATATAAAATATCTTCTTACATGTCCTGCAATTTAAAGAGGCTAGTTTCTTTTAAAAATGCAGATAGGCACACATGTCTAGGAAAAAAAAAAAAGAAGAAAATTTCATTATAATGTGCTATAAACTCGTAGCAAATTTGCATCTCATGGACTGTGCAGTGTGATCCTCTGTTTACACAGGCCCTGGCAAAACTGGAAAGTCTTCAAAAAAAGAATGTAAAAGGATAAGATGAATTCTGTGCAAAGGAGTGGGGTTAGACTTGAAGACCTCTTGAAATTCTTCCAACCTGAATTCTATGAATTAATAGGTACAGACTTATTAGTCTGGAGAAAGAGACAGCTGTGCAGCAACTAACTACTAAAACATGAATGACATGGAGGGAAAAGGGTCTACAGTGATCACCACCTCTTCTAGCACAAGAGCTAAATTGTTCCAAATTAAAATTGCTATGTGAAAAATTCTGAATAACTGAAAGTAGCTCGTCCATCTCAAAGCTTGTAACAAAGCTGTAGAATTCCTGGCCACAGGATACTGCAAGCTAGTACAATTTCAAGAACAGCCTGAGAACCTTCATGAAAGAGAAATGCATTGGGGGTTAATAAAACTATACAGAAAGCTCTTCTAGGCCAGCAGCTTTTCAAATTATAAGTGGTCTGAGGCTGGGAAAGTAATGAAGTATTACTATGCACTTGCCTCAACAGCCTTATACTCTCCCCCTCAAGTATTTGCATTTTCCCCCCAGACACTATCAGAGACAAGATGCCAGGAGAGATAAATGTCCTGCCTGTCCCAGTGCAACCTTCTCATTACATTGCCTTCCATTGTCCTTAAGCTAAACCATTGACTTCCAATCTCTTAACCGGAATTTTGCTCATGAGTCCTTTGGCTTATCCCTTCATTTGCCCACTTTGAGTTAAAACAACCCCACACTAAATCTTGTCTCAACTTTGATCTGCAAATGAAGCGTTCTTTCTTGAACCAAGTCTTACAAATGCTTAGTAAATCTTAATTGCATTTCTGAATTTTCTTAGAAGCCACTTATCTGTGACTATGATGGTCTGACAGGTTTTCACAGTGTGCTACTGAAAGAGTACGTCTACCCAACTCCCACGGTTGTCAAGAAACACCACTCTGGCACAGCTCACTCCTGTTCTCAGTGGAGTTCATGTCAATGTGACTGCAACTATGATAAAAGATAGGTGGGACTTGCAGGAAGAACTGTCTGGATGCTCACATAATTAATGCATTCCAGAGATGGGAGATGGGGAGATGGGGAGATTTCAATTGACTTCGGTGCACTTTGGCCCGCAAAACGGTGTAAAATGCTGCTGCAGACTGGGCCAATGGGGCAAACTGTTCTGCCAAGGTTGCAGGCAGCTTCCCTGTGGATCCCTCCCTCTGGAAGGGCTGCCTTCAGGCTATGGCCTTCCTGAAGACAGGGAACACTTCCTTCTAGATGCGTGAGGAAATGCAAAAAGATCTGATCCCATACAGAAATAAAATCCTACGTAGCTCCATAGGTGCTTTGCTGCTTTGTAACTGTGCATTCTGCAAGGCCAAAGGCTTTAAACCTGTGTGTTTCTAGCCAAACCTGCCCTATATTATAGCCCTTTAGAGCTGATAATGTTATATACTGCACTGGCAATGCTTAGGTACTGTATTAGCAACAAATCTAATCATAATCATCCATATAATCAGTGTCATGCTTCTTGTGCCTGACCAAGAGTCTTCTCTCCACTACTCTGCCACAGTCAATCAATTACAGAAGCTGGATCAGGCCCTCAAAGTGAAATGCCAGTTATAGTAATGCCCAAAAAATGCAAGTTTCACCTTCGGTTCTGAGCAGGAGCAAGAGTACTGTTGCATGGTACCAGAATACAGTTTTGCTTTGCCTTCAGTATTGATGCACACAAGTTTCACCTTCGAGGAATATCTGGTTATACAAATCAAGCACTTAATAATTGGTCTTGACATGAATCCATTAGTCCTGTCCTTATGTGATTAAAATTGAGAGCACAAGTGTGCAAACAATGACTAAGATACTATTCAAATCAAAGTCTAAGATATCTTTAGGTTTGATCTCTCCTTTAAATTCAATCGACACATCTGAGCAGTGAAAATAGGTTTTATTTAGTTTGCATTAACTAAAATGTCACATTCTATACCATTTCACGCACTTTAGGCTTTGCTTTTAAGTTTTTTAAGTCTGCCTGAGTTCTGGGCTTGTTTCCTAGGAAATGAAGGGGAAAAAAATAAAGCTACAAACAAACAAAAAGCCACATACACATAAAGCCACCCCCACCAAACAGGAAAAGACACAGCCCTGCACTAATAGTTCCAAAGTCCAATTAAGACTTGTTTTCTCTTTGAATCCATTCTTGTAGAGTGCCCCTTTTTTTGCTCACAGAGCCATGTCTTTGAATACCTTTGAAGGAAGATGAATAAAAACATGTCCTGTAAACTTATAGTGAAGAAAAAAGTAATCTTTCTTTACTTTGCACCGTGAATTACCGTCATTTTCTGCAGAAAGGTCTAATTGCCTTCTTAGGTCATCTAATTCTGCCACCTTTCAGATATCTCTTGTTGATAAGCCTAAGAAGCCCCTGTAACTATCTACAGTTCCCATGATGCTAAGTTATAAACACAGAAAACTAAATAAAACTGAAGCACTGTAGCTGCAAGCAAAGAGACAATATCATCCACTTAGAAATTCCATATACTCCATTGTGGAAAGGTCACGTTATCTGCTCAGAGCACAACCATTCAGGTAAAGGCCTCATACACAACTGCTAGCAGGTCAGTGGTTATTGTGGGGTTCATTCTTTCAGCAAATTCTAGGGCACTGAAGTCCAGATATTTAAAAACAAGCTCTTCTTCTGGACACTTGGAAATTTGCCACTTAAAGTAAAATGATCTTTCTAGCAATCCTGTTGCCAAATGCACCCTAACACACACCACCACATGTACACGGGCATTTTAACATGCAAGAAACACAGAAGTTTAACCATTCAACAACTAAAACCTCCAAATATCAAGTGTCTAATTATGTACCAATAATTTTCTTTGAAACTGTGATCTTGGATAGTAGTTTATCCTGGTAGAAATGTATTTATACTACTGGCATACTTGATTTCAGCTTAGAGAAATATGCTCCAAAGTTGTAGTCTCTCTAATGAATACTATGTCTTTATTAGTCTCTGTTTATTGACTTACATTACTGCTATCATGAAGGAAAGGTACAACAAAGGCATTTCAAATAGAATGAAATATCCCTTTATGGGAGAGAAAGTGAATAACCAGATAGAAAAAGTATATGAACTGACACATTTATATTCTATTTTCTACCTTAGAAGACAAAAGTAGTTCAATTTTCCTCTGCATAAAGATGCTTTATAATCAAGTTTGTACAGAATAAACAGTTTTCCATTCAGACAAATACATCTTACAAAACAAAAGGAAGTGCTCCTGATTTGGGGGCAGAGCATTAGAAAAAAGAATTTCTACTAGGAACAGTTGCTGGCTCTCAATGTCACATTGCAGCAAACCCCAGTAAAATTCGTGATGACCAGTTTTCTCTAGCCCTTTGCATGGTAGTCAAATGGCCTGTGAAAATCATAGATAAATTAATGCTAAAGAAATAATTTGGTTCCGTTTTATAAAACCATAGCTGCTACACAGCTATGATTTGCTTTCTTTATTTGCAAAATCAGCAAGGCAGCCAAACCTTCTATGTGAGGAAGTGGTGCTTTAAATGCAAGCAATGTTTATAATCATGCCCTTCTCACATTTTGGGGTCTGGTAGAAGTGATATTTTAATATAGCCTTTTAGCAACAATCACATTTAGCAGAGAGAGCAAGTTACAAGTGAACACTGCAGAAAAACTAGAAAAGTTTTTTGAATCTAATATTTTCTGGTTTGAAATTATTTTTCCCATCGCAGTCATTGGACTACTTCTGCAATATTACATTAATAAAATTGTTTGCAGGTTCTTGGCAGTTCTTTCGTATCATGGGGCTTTAATAACACACATGGATTCAATTTAGACTAGATTGCTAATGCAGTCATTTGGAAGTCCATGGTTCTGAAATTTGAACAAAAGTACATATTGTGAAAGCAGCTCATGATAGATACAAAGATTAGAGGGAGAAAAACAAAGTTGATTTATATGAAGGATGGGAAAACTTTTTTGCTGTTAACTGTTTTATCAATGAGGAAAATTAACTTTAATACAACTCTTACATAACCATTAAGAAAGAAAAACACAGAATGATAAGAGAAGCAGATGAGGCCTTAGGATATCATGAATAAAGTACATGTTCCAGTCATTTTAATATTATTTCATTTAGGAGACAGAAGAAGAAAAACCTGAGTTTCACCAACTGAGCAGTGAAGATATGATGACATTCCAGCTGATCATTAAACTATCACATTCTGTCTGTTGCCTGAAGATAAAAAAAGCAGACCATTGAAAATCCCATTTACCTTTGCAGCATTATTAAATGCTTCAGAGCAGTCAGGTGGAGAAGATCAGTTTTAGGATCCCAGGGCATGCCTCTAAAGTCAGAAATTAACTAGCTAGACTCACACTTAGTTTCATTCCTGTGGTTTTGAATTACATTGGCCAGACTTCACAAACTTCAATGAACTTGCCTGCTGTGGCTCCAGCTCCTGGGAGGGTCACTGGTGTGGTTGCCTCCACCCAACAGTGTTCGAGCCGCAGCTTTATCCAAGAGCACCTAAATACCTGAGGGCAATCTGAGGACTGGCAGGACAATGCTGCTTCCTCCTCCACTGTGGACTGTATAAATTATTGTCTCTGAGGGGCAGTCTCAAGCTCATCAATGAGATGTTTACATGCTACTGCAGTCCAAATAGTAATATTTGAGTGTTTTCCTGCAGGACACGGCTCACCGTTCAGCACTGAAAGCCAAAAGGAAGGTTCTTATAACCCACGCTGCCTGAAGTCTTAATGACTTTAAACGCTCCTGCATTCAGTAGTTGGAGAGGATGTTGATGAAAAAAAATTCCTGAATACTTGTGGAGAACAAAAACCTGCCAGTTCTGAAATTAAGTTACTTAAATTAATAATTAAAATACTAGACATTTCCAGGGGTGGGTACCCATACATACTCATAAATAACTGCCTGCTTCACTGGAAAGGCCCTCCTATTTCTGTTACAGCAGATAGTGACCAGGTCACCATAGACCTCAGCCTTAGTGTCACAACACATGCACGAGCTTAATCATCTTGTAATTTGTCTAGGCTGAAAGGTTCCTATTGCATTAAAATCAGTAGGATAAAATCTCTATTAGATCAAACAGCAGAGTCCATTTCTTCCAATGATTTAATTATTTGAACAGCCATTGACACATACATTTTTCTATAGTTTCTAATTGTTTTCTATTCTGTAATGTTTCGAAATGCCCTTTGTAAACAGGGTGAGGGGGGAGAGAAGACTCCATTTACCAAAGAAAGAGCACTACAAAGTGGAGCAGCAAGTTCCAGTTAGTGAAGGCCTCACTTGGCAATTTCCCATAGTACAGCATGGAATTTTATACACTATCATAACAAGTTGTGATTAAGGCTGCTCAAGGAGAAGGATGATGTGCCTGCAAGGACAGCTAAGGAACATTTATAGTGCAGGATTTGAGCTCATTTTCAGAGACGGGCAAAGTCCTGCCAAAGCATTTGCACATCAAGCTTTTAAAAGCTCGTGCTACTCTTCTGAAAAAACAAATAACTAATCTGGTCAAACTATTACTTTTATAGCCCTGATAATTATCTCTTTTGCTCAGCTATAAAAAATAAACATGGTATACGTAATTTATTATTTTTAATTAAGTCATCAGACTGACATAAGTTGGTTTCTCATACTGAGAACACCAAATTAAGGTATTTTTGATTTATTAATTAGTACATCTTAAATTGCAAATATTTCTGAAGGTAATGCATAGAACAGCACTTCATTACTTTGAATACGTCTTGTTAAAGGGCCAAGGTCTCGCCTATTTCCCATGAGGAAATTGTCACTTCATATTGTGCACTTCAATTTATAGAAGCAGTAACTCAAGTGAGCCAATGTTTCAATTACAAGGCTTCATATGAGTATCAAAGTACTTTTTCTCTTCTCTCAGTTATCGAGGTTTCAGTCTCAATGGATCTGTGACTTGCTCTATATTGCACTTCCTCTGCTCATATTATAAGTTCTATTCTTCAAAGTCAAAGTTCCTTGTGAGCAAAGTATTTCTAGGTCACAGAAAAAACTGGGATGAAACACATGTGGTATAAGACAGTTTTACTTGACATAATCGGTCCAAGTCAAGCAAGTCAACAGTATCTGTTCGAAAAGAAATCTCTTCACTTGTGTTCCCAGAACTGATAAAACTGGCCTGGACTTTAATCAATCTTTATAATGGTTCCTTTACATCCCAGCCAAGAAACAGAATAATAATTTCCTAGCAGACACTGTATCTGACACCTAACCTTTGCATTCTGCTCTAGGATCTTACTCTAATTCTAATCATTATCCTCCTCCTTACTTATCCTTAAGGCTCCCTGTATTGAAGGACCCTCCTAAGCACTTCTCTCCATTTGTTTTCTAATAGTCTCCCAGACTTTCCTACAGGAATTACAAACTAATCTCTTTTCAGTGTGTTTGGGCTCTCTCCACTGTGGTTTTCAAGATTTGACATCTCTATCAGGATTTTTCCTTCTTTTTTTTTTTTCTTTCCTTGTATTAGGTGTCTTCAACTATAAAAACAGATGGGCAAACTGACACCTGTTTTACCCTGAGTTTCGGTTTTGTGATAGACTTGGTACAGATACTGTACCCATGCAATTCAGTCACATTTTGATGTAGAAAACTCACTAGTTTAGCAAAAAAGTCAAACTACAGTCACATGTGTTATTTCATCCTCACCTATCCATGATTTTTCAGCTCAAGATGCATCTCTTTCTTTGCTTCAGAATGATGACCTAAAGCCACACAGTATAAAAAACCAAATACCAAACACGTGATTTCTAATCACTTAGGCAACTCTGAAAGCTTACCAGATGCGTAGCCTTGCTTCCATTAATTACTGTTCCCTCCATTTACCTTGGTACAGCAACAGAATTCTTAACATAATATAAAAATGGAGAAGTAACTATTTGGGGTGCCTAGGACAAGAAACTTAAAACAGAAGGCAGGGCAAGCTGTTCTTCTAACTACTCAGGAAAATAACATTACAATGGCAGCCCTTGGTCCCACAGTCAATTGATACCACTATCTCCAGTGTAAATAAAAGCATTCCAGATCAACCTGCCAGCACTTCTCTCTTGTTTTCCATTTATTTAGATCACCCATTCTAAGAGGTATTTCTGAGCATCCTGAGTTGTACTCTTATCCATGCTGACATGTCTTCTCCACATCCCTTTGAATACAGCACATAGGGAAAGCTATGTGCCCTCTGCAAAGCAGGACTGACAAGAGGAGGTCTGAGGGGAATTTGCCCTTTTCGTTGATGCCATGTTTTTGTGCGCCCAGAAAAGGGCAATGGAGCTGGTGAAGGGGCTGAGCACACGTCCTGTGAGGAGTGGCTGAGGGAACTGGAGAAGAGGATGCACGGGGGGGCCTTATGGCTCTCTACATCTGCCTGAGAGGAGGCTTTAGCCAGGTGGGCGTTGGTCACTTCTCCCAAGTATCAAGTGATAGGACAAGAGGAAATGGCCTCAAATTAGGCCAGATGAGGTTTAGATTAGGCATTAGGAAGAATTTCTTTACCAAAAGGGTTGTCAAACATTTGAAGAGGCTGCCCAGGGAAATAGTGGAGTCGCCATTCCTGGATATACTCAGAAAATGTGTAGATGTGGCATGTACGGACATGGCTTCATCATGGACTTGGTAGTGCTGGGTTAATGGTTGGACTCATTGATCTTAGAGAGCTTTTCATTTTCATGATTCTATGTTTTTTCTCTTTTTTTTCCCCCATCTGTTCACATGGGGATAAAGAAGATATTTTTCCATTTATCTCTTGAGATTTTGAGCTTTACCTCTTGTGAAGTTCAGTCTGCATCTTCTATTTTGGAAGAGTAAAAAAAAAGGTTTCTCTATATGCTGGTAATGTGCAGCCCTCAATAATAAAACAGCTTTTTTGGAAAACATTTTCAACCTACTGTTGGATAACAACAATTACACACACATCAAAAAAAGAAAATCAATTTTTTGACCTGAACATGAAAGGGTTTGTCATTTTGAAGAAATAGCAACAGAGCTCTATATCAGTGGGAGTGTGTCCAGAAAAATAGCACAACAGGATAGGATAGAATAGAAAAATAAGTACAGATCACACAAATCACTGCAGATGAAGTGCTACATACCTAATTTTCTCTAATTTTCATCTCATTTTACTCTGATCTGTTTATGATTTTTTTTCAATAAAGATGTGAAGAATTCTTCCTTCAAGATTTACTACTATGTATCTAGGTTAAGTATTAATGAATGAGATTCTTTAAAATTTGGGTTTGTTTCAGTAAAAAATTCAGGGATAAAAAAAAATTTTAAATCACTGTTGTGGCTTGAAACAATCGAAGTTCAATAGCCCTCAACACAGCAAAAGTAATCAAGATCCAAAAAAACCCCTCACTTACACAATTCCTCCTCCAAAAGCCTGCTTGCTGTTTATGCACCGTATTTTTATTACCAGCTGATAGAGAAGTCGCCTTAATAGCTGCTGTAGATTATATAAATTTATAGTAGGCTATATAAAAATAATGAATTAAAATGATGACATAAAGAATAACTACATATTGTGGTTGCTTTCATCCATCTGAACACGGCTTTAAACCAACTGTTTCAGATCAAAACATTGTGCTCATTCTTTCCATTTTCATTCATGCATTAGGGACAATAGGATATAATTAGAGAGCTGTGACCATTTTTAAACCTTACAATTCTAAGCTACAATTTCGTAACAAAATAGATTTATTTTCTTTAGCAATCCTATCTTCTGCTGCACTGTTAAGCACTTTTCATGCTCAATTTCCATTTTGTTCCCTTAATTTGAGTGTCAGGAAGCCTCTATTCATCTTCTACCACACCGTATGAACTGAAATGGATTTTCTCTAAACATCTCTGTGTCCTATAGGTGTAGGTGCTACTGAGGTTCTGTGACACTTATGAAGTAAATTGACTCAGATACTGTAAAATCACCCAAAAGACCAACCATAAACCCCCAATTCTGTCTGAGATCTTTTCATACAGGTGTGCTGAATGAAGATCACTCCTTTTAGCTACCAGCACTTTGTACGTGCACAGGAGCAAAAGGAATGTTCTTGGTCACCCAGCCATTAGACCTTAATCAGATAGACTGGACCGCCTCATTTGCCTCATCCTTCAGGGCATGAGCTTCTATGGATTGCCATTCTCCTCTAGAGTTTTGCCTCCTTAATCTTTTGTTCAGAAAGTGTTTGCAAGTTTTAAGATTATCATCTATTCTTTTCCATTGTTTTCCTTAGCTCCAACACGTCACTGCCTCCACTTGAATCTAAACACAGTACGTGGAAAGAGACATAAGATATTATTATCATTATTATTATGATCATTAGACATTCTATTAGTGTAGAACTGCAATGCTGTGCCTAATATTAGCCACAGCCACATCATCCTTTTCACATTACAGTAGCTACAGCTTGTTTATGTGGCATAAGGGATGCTCCTGCTCTGCAACCACAATGCATGTTCAATGGCTTAATGGATGTGGCAAAGAGTAAAAGTCCATTCAGTATCAGGCAACTTTTCATGAGTAAACAGGCATTTCAGGGAAGTGAATAACTCCCCAATTTCTCAGAAGTGCCTTCTCTAGTGAAGAAGGCAACTTTACCAGCTGCTGTAGTTGTGGTGGTGAAAGCAGCATGCTGCTCTGCACAGCTAAACCATCCCCATATATATTTGCCTAAAAGATGTCACAAATAATATTTTGCCTCAAGATATTTTTCCACATAGTTTGAACAGACTGTCTGAAACTATCTGTGGTTCACTGCTCCACCCACCGCTGCTTTCTTTTTCTTTCCCTTAAGTTTAAAGGTGGAGAGGTGTAAGAGCTTTTAAGTTCAGCAGCAAAGCTGCTCTTTTCCTTCACCCACCCGGGTCCTGTCATTGCTGATTCTATGGCATTTTAGGCTTTTTGTCCAGTTCAGTGCTGTTGTGCCCAGAAGCCCATTGTTGTGACTAATAGCAGCTAATCACCTTCACCACCAAATCACTGAGATCTAGAGGCACCCAGGGCAGAAATTGCTGTCAGCCCATATTTTGCATACAGATACAACCCCTCATTTCTACTCAACCTAAATATAAGTGTGAATTCCATTAGGCACCATCTGAACTAGAAAGGACTGGGGGTGGAGGGGGTGGGGGTGGACCCCGAACCGTCATTCCCATTGTGGATGTTCCAGCTAAGCATCCCAATAAGGACTAGACAAAAACAGATTCTACTTGACAATACAACCATAACGTCATGAAGCTGTGGTGTTATTGCAAATATTTTAGTGCGGTAACTCAGGGAAAAAGGCTACGCCGTGATTGCTGTATGTGAATACTTTAAATCGTAGAAGTGTAAGTTCAGACCAATTTAAATCCCTTGCACATTTATTAGACTACCGAATCTCTGTTGAAATACAGAGAGAAAATGTCCCTTATGCCTTATAATCTGTACGAAACAAATTACACTGGAGGTGGTTCAGTGTATAAATCTCAATTTATTAATATTATATTTCTAACTCAATTTAAGAGATCAATTTTCCCCCATTTCCAGAATACAAGAATTTCAAATACGATAGTATTTGTACAAGATTAACGATTTAGGGTAATTCCAATATCCTTAATCATGTTGAACAACACTTTGCTTTGCCAGTAGCCTGAGTTAGTGTTTGCTGAGAAAATTACTACCCAACAGCAGAAAGAGCATCAGAATATTATTTTTAATAAAATCCAAATTTAAAAAAAAAAAAAAGAGAGAGAGAAAGAGAGAATAATGTTATATAGTGTAACTATTATTAGGAATATTAATATAATAAAATGGTAGTAGTGTTCCTTAAATGTCTGTTAGATAGATAGCAGAAATTCAACATGCACAAGATCGTTGCATTTTCACAGAGCTCTAACAACATGTTTTGAGCCTTTATTGCCAAGCAATTACAGATATTTGTTTCCTACAAGAAGGCTGGGTCCTTAAAAAGCAAAGAAAATTTGTGTCCTGTAAGCCTTGATGTAAAGTTACCACCAGAGGTGAAGCAGGATTTTCCCTGCAATAAGGACAGCAGGAACAGGGTCAATGTAGGAGGCTGAATGAGGTTTAAACTGTATGCTTTGTTTTTCAAGCTCTGTTTAGGAGTGTTTATGAAAGCTTGAACTGTCAAACTAGCTGGGTCTCCTTCCTCAAGTTCTTTGCTTTTATTACTTGCAGAAGAACTAAATGATAGTTCTCAATTGATACTTGCATAACATACCTTAATTAGACTGAAGAAATATTATTAGCTAGGACGGGAGTTATAACTGGAAACTGGTACACCTTAATTGAAAAAAATCACTCACAATCACATTACATAGCACATTCTTTGATAAGGGCATAATGAAATATCCCATCATTGTCTGAGGGCCTTGCAATGATCCATAGACCTCTGTTGAACAGTACAGACAATTTCCATAGGAAGTGAGATTTATGAATACAAATGTGTCATTTTCATCAAAACCACTCTCTCAAAAAAAAAAAAAAGGGTAGTCAGCTATGTCAAAACAGAAAACAATCAAGGTTTAATAATTATTTAGGAAGTTATATTCTTTCCTTTGGATTACTGTTTTTAAAATAGGATAGCCATGTGTCAAGTTCACTATATTTGAAACTATCAGCAAGCCTAAGATTCTTTCTAATTACACAGGTAACTAAATAATAAACAAAAAACTTCTAGAAAACAGATGTGCCTTGCCAGTCTGAAGAAACAGAGTTTTAAAAAGTAAGTTTTTCCTTTACCAATGAATATTGTAACACTTATAAATCTAGGAAAGCTGTACTTTGCCAAAAATTATTTTAAAAGGTAAAAAGAAAAACATTAAATAATTCCCTCACATTGCATATTCTCACTGCATTCAGAAAATGAAGGCAAAGGGAAAAACTGAAAATGCAGCATGCAAAATACATGCATTTCTATTTCAGGAGCTGAAGAAAGTGCTAATCTTTACTATCATCTTTCCAAAAGAAATTGAAGCCAGGGAAGCTGTAACAAAAGGACATTAAATTATAAAACTGAGCACTACAATAAGTTCCGTCTTAATCCTACCCCCTTTAAGTTGGTATTATGATCCAGACAGTCATTAGTCAGTCATGTCCTCTTTTTCTCCTTCTTGTAAAAGCTGTCCTACCTTTGTGAGGCACACAAGAATGCAGAGAAAAAGTTAACATGTAGAATTAGTATTCCTGCATTTAGTACTCTTGCATTTTCATATATTCAAATACTTGACTTTTGATATATTTTTTTGAAGATGACACAGGACAATAAGCTTTTTAATCAGGAAATCCATCAAGGACTTCCTTTAAGAGCTTAGAAGTTATTGCATCAGCTTTAAAGGATCACCTCCCTCCAGAAATCCTGCAGCTATCAATCCAAAGAAATATCCCTGGTATAAGGGCCTTTCTCAGAGAAGCTTTTACCAGATCATCTTTGGGTAGATGAAAACTAAACTAGGTCTTCATGGGTGTTCTTCTCACTATGAAGTCCTGCAAATGCAGGTACCATGCCGGGTACTACAGGCATAGTAGCAAAAATTTGAAGTACTGTGGCTACAGCCTTGCTCTGTGCATATTCTGGGGTACACAAAGAAAAAAAAACACATATTCCTGCTTACAATAATATCTTTTTGCAGACCTTGACTGATCAGTCATGCCTCCAGGGCTGGTTTAACACACTTCATGGAATCATTTAGGTTGGAAAAGATCTTTAAGACCAAGCCCAACCATTAATCCAGCACTGCCAAGTCCATCACTAATCCATGTCTCTACACAGCATATCTACATATCTTTAGAACACTTCCAGGGACAGTGATTCCACCACTTCCCTGGGCAGCCAGTTCCAACGTTTGATGACCCTTTCTGTAAAGAAATTTTTCCTAATATCCAGTCTAAACCTCCTCTGGCGCAACTTGGGACCACGTCCTCTTGTCTTATCACTTGTTACCTGGGAGAAAAGACTGACCCCACCTGTCCACAACTTCCTTGCCCCAACTCTCTCCAGCTAAAGCAAGCAGCAGAGAACCAAAGGATAGAAGCAGCAAACTGAAGCTGTAGTGCTCTACCGGGCTGCTTTGGAAGTCTGTAGAGCCCTAATTAATCAGCATGGATGAAGTAACTCCAGCACCAGCTTGCTGGTGGCACACAATTGCAGTGGTATTCTGCAAACCCTTTTCCCATCAATTGCCATTATGGGAAAGCATGCTTCGATGGAGGGTGGCGTCAAACCCTGTGTGCAAAAGGAGAGGAAGGAGCAGTTGTGCTGTATTGAACCCACCAGTAAAACTTGAAAATGTTACTTGGTAATTCTGCAAGCATTCTTTGGCTGTTTTTACCCTTTAGCAGCGCTGCACTGGCAAGGCGTGCAAGGCCAGGATCCTGCAGAGCTCAGATATGCTCAAGGTTGCTCAGGCTTGTATTCTTCGTTGATGGCAATTGTAATACATTACGAAGTTAATTGATGTACTGTCAGAGAGATTCATTTGCCTATCATTCTTTCAAGGATCCCACTTATTTGCTGCTGCTGCAGATGATGAAGCTGCACTTGTACCACGGTC
Source organism: Mohoua ochrocephala (assembly GCA_013398855.1). NCBI lineage: Eukaryota > Metazoa > Chordata > Aves > Passeriformes > Acanthizidae > Mohoua > Mohoua ochrocephala. The sequence continues at coordinate 42,700 of VZTA01023717.1, read as the reverse complement.
AGGGGAGTACAAAATACAGTTATATGCTAAGCAGTCAGATGAGGGTGATTGAATGGGCACTTGAAAGGCTGAAGGCAAGATGGCACTAGTTCCCAGTTTGGAGGTAATGGCTGGAAACAATATAAATAAGTCTCACCGGCTACCTCTTGTCAGCACAGCCAAAAGTGAATATTTGTGTAAAGTATGTATCCTGCACACTGATTTGTCCAACTGGAAATCAGTGCAACCCGCAATATCAACCCAGTTGCAAGGGAGGCAGTCAGTGCTGGACACCATCTGTGCACCCATCCAATAACAGGATTTAGATGTTGTGTGTACATCCTGTCTTGTGCTTTGCCATGGGATGTACTATATCTGCATGATACAAGAGTGTAAGTCCATACATATTTTAAATTCTTGGGATGCTGTGAAGTGTAGTAATTGCAAAGCACGGTCCCGTAAAGCTTAATAGGTTTCAGGCAAGAAGAGATGGGCTGTTTAGCAAGTGTTACATCAGAAGTCTCATAAAATTAATTTCTGCAGGTAATTTAATATTACCCCAAAACTTTACTAAAAGCTTTTGGCTCAACCACATCTTGTGAATTTCTCCATACATATGCTAAAGCCAGCCAGTTAATAGAAGCAAAGCACTTAATATATTAAAGCACCATGGAAAAGGAAGTCTAGACAGACTAGCTAATCACTAGCAGTAAAAATACAACCTCATGGTAATCATCATTTAAGATGAACACTCAAACAAAATTTCACATCCTGAGAACAGCTACAAACAAAGACGTCTCTGTAGCTCAACTGTGTTTTGCTGGGATCAAGACAAAATCGTGCATCCCCAAACTCCTCTTGAAATAAACCAAACACTTCCTTTATAATTATAATCGCGGTACAAACGAGGGAAATGAGCACAAATGCTCAGGTAATTTGGCACTGCACTTATGCCATGGATCAACAGCACAGAGAAGAACATTTATCAGAATGAAGTTTCACATTTCATTGTTTTTTTTTTTTAAAAAAGAAAAGTTTTAAGATAGAAACGTAACACTATTCTAAAATTTTCTTACTGGGACAAAAAACGAATTTTGATAAATTTTTCTGCTGTGGAGAAAAGCATACCTATAGGGCCATTTGCAATATTTTTAAACAAGATACACTGAAACAGAACTACTGAAAGGCAAAAGCCAGTGGAGGGTTGGGAGAGGAGTGAAGTTAGCACCTCAGAAAGATAAAGAACAAGTGACAAAAAGACAAGATATGACATTTTCTTACTATGTTCAATTATAGGTGACCACTAGAGAGTGTCCAGAACTGCAGAAGCATTTGACACAAACTATTGGTTTACAAAGTGACCTTTAAGAAATTTTTGACTTTTTTTTCTTCTCCTAAAGGCAATGCCTGAAAAAGTTAGTTACTTATCCAGCCACGGCAAGTGCTTTCTGAGAACAATGGATCTATAGAAGTCTGTCTTCCTTATGGTAGATAAAAATGCAAAAAGCCCTCAAAAATATACAGAAGTCTGAAGAAAACGATCAGCGGTTAATCTGGGTATCTTTTCTAATGCGTCATTATCAATTCCAAGTATGAGTTTACAAGGAAAATGGTTTACACTAACATGCTTCTTCTACATACAGCCTTACAGAGAAAAGGGTTGTTCTCCATTCTAAATAATATCATATACAGGGAGTTCATACAAACAATTCCGATGTTTCATTTTGCAGTACACCAAAATGAGTGACACAGTCCACCTCATGCACTGGTACACTGCAGTCTGACATGAACAAGCTGTGGATAATGCCAGGAATCCACATTTATCTGCAGGCTCCATTAAAAACAAGCAAACCAAAACATAGATTTTTTGATTGTTTTAGGGAATTATGGAGGGCACTATGCTACACACAGCTCCTTGCCTTGCATTCCCAAGGCTCCCGTATGTGGTGAATGCAATCCTAGCAGAATATTCTCTCCAGAAATTCCAGCCAAAAGAAGGACTGTGAGACCTGACTTGAAGCAGTTATTATCTCTCCATGGACAGCCCTGACTTTCTGAAGATCTTGGGGAAAGAGATGTGCATCTATATAGCTGTGCTACTGAAGAGGGAAAAAAACCCCAAACCTTTAATCTCCTTATGTGATGACAAAGTAGAGCTGATTTCCATGGAGGGATCATTCTGTCCAAACACTTCTGAGTTTTATAGCAGGAGGAGTCAATCAAAACAAAAGCCTTGTGTAGCAGTGCACATGTATTAGACACCACACTTTGGATTTAGCACTTATAGTTGTTAACAGGGCACCAGGATAAAAACAAGGATATCAGCACTTTGTAATACTACATTCTTCCCATACACAACAGCACTCACTAATTAGCATTCTGATAAATGTCACAGCCCTCTCATCGGGACTCCAGATTCACCCCAGTGTATTGGTGTGGCTCTAAACAATAGATAACCTGCCTGGAGAAGACTTTCACGATAGTCCTGCACTAGGGACAGCAGTAGATCATCCTTATTTACCCACAAGGGAGGAAAAGCCAGGCGATACGACCTGATAGGTCGGAACAGGGTTTGATGCAACAGATCTGGCTTTAATTTTCCTGACACGGTATTGAGGGTTGTTAACTGATTTATAAAATGAATAGCACCTGCTGAGTAACTGCTCTGGTTTATTTAAAGTGTTATGTAAAGAGCCTTGCTTTAGGACAGATTAGATACAGAAATGTCTGAGCTTTTAGCGGTTTGACCTCTCAAGTGGAATCAAACCCCAAGGTTTCCCACACTGTGTGGGGAACATCAAAAGCCTCTACAGAATGGGGCAAGGACTTCAAACTAGTCCATGTAAAATGCTAAAAATATCTGTGTGCTGCTTCCCCTGCCCCAGGCCACCAAATCCTGAGTTGGTCTCACACTGTGCCTGACTCCAACCTATGCCAGCCCCAAATCCTCCCCAGGAGTCAAAGCACACAACTGCTCTCAAGGACCTGATGAGCTTTTCCTCTCAAACAGGTGCTGGTTCTACTAATGCCAAGAGTGGTTTCCTTATGTTAAAGACAACTTTCTAGTACCCTCCATTCAGGAAATTGACGAACGAGCTCAGTAGTTCTTCTAGAGCCAGAAAGAGCATGATGCTGTTATATATTTCTTAATAACTGTTAAGACAATATTTCCAAATCTGTGACTTGACTACCCCTCAATATCTTTTCTGACTGCCAAGAAAGGGCTCTAAACCAACAATATGTCCATAGATTTTTGTTTCAATACAATGCCCCTGCCTTTCTGCATAGCAAATATCTGCAAGTAGAGTATAGCAAAGACATGGATAATAAAGACAAACTAGAAAACAAACAGCTTTGGCAGCAAGTAGCAGCATAAGTAAATATAGAAAAGGACAGCAAGCTCCCAAAATAGCTGAAATTATTCAAATTATGAAAACAAGTAACTGGTTCTTCTATTAACTGAAGCTTCCCTTGTCCTGCATGAGCACACGAGCCTCTAACAGTATCCAGGGACTCGGGGCATGCAACCACCCTACAGCTCCAGGTCAGAATAAAAATGAAACTAAACCAAAGAAAACCCACAGCCTTCGAAGGTCACAGGCAGCTTCTGGATGGATGCCTGCCCCAGCAAGGAGCCTGCAGGGTATACCTGGCTGAAAATGAGGGAACACTCACTTTTGGATGAGCAAGTAAAATCACTCAAGTCCTATCAAAAAAGGAGATAAAATCTTAAAGAAGCTCCTTAGGTGCTTTGTTGCTTGGCAATTGTGCATTCTGCAAGGCCAAAGACTAAATTTGCACATTTCTAGCCAAACCTTCTTATATTTGACTCTTTAGACACGGACTGCTGATCAAATCTGAGACTAAGTGATCCTAGCCATGCCTAGACTTCCCTGAAAAATTTAGACAGCAAAGAGGTCTCACTGAAGCTCATGACTCAAGAGGAGGCACCACAACCTAATTATAGCTTAATCAATTGTAATAAATGACAGTGTTGTTATTTAGACACTGCATTGCAGTATTTAAACACTGAGTTAGCAATAAATCCAATCATAATCATCCATGTCACCATTCTCAGACCTGGCTGAGAACCTTCTTCTCTTGCTAACTCTGCTACAGATATCAGAACTAGGAGGAAAATATGTTAATTCTCACTGCAGAGCGTGTACTTAGTCCAAAACCAAACTAATAGTTCAAATTTGATTAAGAATACACCTTGATAAACTCTACAGCAATCTACTAGGGAAGGAATTCTCCTTTGAACTGTTAATTTGCAGTCCTCGTCAGAAAAATGACAATGTGAAAATGGTAACTTTCTACTCTCTTCACAAGCAGTCAGTCTCACACGATCTGACTTCAGGTCAAATAAAAGATGATACATTTTACTGCTCCTTGTCCTGTAGGATTGGGATAGATTGAATCATCTGCATGCTATTTCTATACCTGCCTGACAGAACTGTCACCAAGTACTAATCAATTACACCTTGCAAATGTATTGTGAAGAAGGCTTAAATTAGCTCTGTTTCCAGTGATCAAATGAATGCTAGAAACATGTAATCATAATTGTACCCACAGCTGTTTACAGAGCTGGCAGTTTGTTTGCAAGATGAATAACTTCTAAATTAACTGTGCTCATTTAATAAATAACTATCAACTGTCTATTTCTAAGTCGGTTTATAGCTAATTAACTCAGTCAATAGACACATATATCTGGGGTATCTTTTTATCAAAGAAACCAATGGCAATCACCATGCAGTTCTGTACCCATTGATCCTGCAAGGTATTTGGTAGAGTCCAAATTTCAGGAATTAAAGGTGTCAGAGTAAGACAAAGGGGCAGCCAGCAATATATAGGCAGTCATGGCTCATAGTTGGGGTTCATTCTGCAATCATAAGATTTCTGAAAAAATTGTGCATCAGATGAGTGCAACAGACAAGCAGCAGCCAAAGCTAAATTTGGTAAAATCCCATGAACCTTCCTCTAAAGGTCTTTTCTTTCAAGAAAAAGCAACAGTTGATTTATCTCATTTAGACAACATTCTGGAACCGACTGAAAAGTGTTTTGAACACACAAGACAACCATAGTGAGGTTTTTTTCACCCCCTAGGATAGGTCAACCAAACGTTATTTTACAAGTGCATTCTTAGGGTTTACCTGCCTTTACAAAGTCACCTTTTACAAGTAGTGATCATTGGAATTTTGCAAGTGCTCCATCTATGGAAGCATTCAGAACTGTACAGGTTTTAATGTTGGCACAGCTTTTGCTATCAAGTTTCTTCCAAAAGAAAAAGACAGACTTTCATATGCTGCCTTCCTCCAAGCTACATTTAACTGTGATCACTGACCTGATTTAAGGATGCAGAGGCTAGAGAACCATTTCATACAGAACTACGCCTTCAGCCAGTGAACTGACTGGACATACTGGACACCGCAGGTGTGATAAGCTAAGTACCTACATTATCCATCCATGTCCTGACCCTCGGGTGCATTCACACTGTGCAGTCACATAACCTTCCAAACCATTTCTGGGATGTAGAGGCATCTGAAATCAGCAGATCCGGGGCACATGCTTTCTTACAGCAGGTCCCACGTGTTCGTGCTGAAGTGCCAAGAGTACTTCAAATCTACAGGAGAGGAAGACACAGGATTCAGAGGCAGCTCTGGCTGCCAACAGGACAGGTTGCACTGCAGCAGCATCCAAGAAACCCTGAAGACCGCTTGTGATACTGAGCATGAAAGAGGAAACTGCGGCCTGGAAGAACTCTGAATGGAAGCACAACCACACATAACAGTAGCTTGACGAAAATACTTATTTACAAAATTGAGGCTCTACCTCACATTTTACTTTCCTCGTGGTATATAAGCATGTCTAACACACCCTCAAGGTCTTCAGGCTTGACCATGCCCACATACCATTATTCATCGGCGTGGTTTCACTTCAGCTACCCTGAGCCTACAAGGTAACACTCAGCCACGTTGCACAGAACTCAGGAGGAGATAAAAGACTTACCTGGGAAGCACCTTGCCCTTATTAGTCTCCTTCTGGGACCTGATCTAACCAAATGATATTTACTGAAATACATCTACTGACCCAGAGTAATTACTTGGCCTGTAATAGTAGCCTAGCCTTGAAGTGCTGCCTTCCTTTATGTTTAGAAAATGCAGAAGGTGTCTGGTGCTTGACCACATCAAGACCTGCACATATCATCCAAAGAAATTGCTTCAAAGAAACTAGTACAGGAAACTAGTACATTGACATTTCCAGTTTAAGTAAGGGCGTCAAGACACTACAGAAGCTGAGGGGGAATATTGGAATACTGAAGCACAGAGATGTTACAGAAGTTGAAGGAAAAAGATACCAGAATAAAGTTAGAAAGCTTATAATCAATTTGTAGAAATACTGTGTAGGGCCATAATTTTTATGATACTCACGATTACCCTATTTTCTTGCTCTGATTTGTAGTACTTGAACCAGCCCCAGCCTTCTCCTTCACTAGCACTGTCCTAACCTGGTACTAGATCCAGTCTGCAAACAATTATAGGGAAAGGATTTAACCTTTAGATGGATAAATCGAGGCTCCCAAGTAATCCACAGCACGATAAGCAAGCTGGAGTTGCGTCGCTCTCACACTGTGTCTCAAGCCTGTTTAATGATAACATTGACCATAAAGGAAAGTTGCAGCCTCTTCATTCTAACGTACCCCAAAGACTGTTTTGAACTCAAAACCATCAGGGGTTAAGAGAGTGAGGGAAGGTGCTGTAATACTAAAGCCTAATTTGCCCTCTAAAGTCTTATCATGCTCTTCTGGGAAAGACAGGGCAAACCTTTCCCCTGTGGATTTTTTTTCTTTGTTTGTTTCGGGGTTTTTGTTTGGTTTTTTTTTTGTTTTTTTTTCTTCAATGACTGGGATAAAACTGACATTGTGCAACACACAAAATAGTCCAGAACAGTGTTTCATACCTCTCTAGGAGCCCAAAATTCCCACAGTTCCAAGCAGCGGAGGGGCAAAGACAGCACACCAAAATTAAGTAGCCTGTATAACCTGGCTGTCAAAATGGTCTCGAAAAAGCTTTTCACATCTGCCAATATATCATGGCTCATTGCAGGTGAGCATAAAGAAAGGCTTTTAGATATTATAGCAGCACCTGCAGCAAAACGTTATCCTCCAAGTATGACTCACTCTCGCAGCTCCATTCATAACGTGGCTCGCACCTACTGCTCAGTGCAGGCTCTGAGGAAAGCTCTCACAGCCACACACGGCTGAGCAGAGCCGGATCACTGCAGAGCCTGCAGTCAGCAGAGGGCAGTGGAAATTATTTTCTTCTCCGAAACTTCGCGTGATGCTTCTATTATCTTCTGCGTTTAGAAGCTTCCCTGATACCGATCTCCCACAGTGTTATAATGAACTGATTAGAAAAGCCCACTTGTTTTTTTATTTTGTCTCATGCCTTCGGGCTTCTGGAAGGTATTAGTCCCTCACACCTCCTTGATTTTAAATTTCGCTTCCTAATAATAGATATTCTGGAAAATAGACCCACTCAAGTATTTATTTCACCACTACTAAGCAATCTGATTTTAAAAGGTACAGAGCTCTAGGTATAAAACAATTCATGGCTCGTCAGCAATCCATTGCAAGCAATTTCCTCAATTTGATATTGTCACAGTACATCTACATGCAGCAGCAGAGAGAGAAGTAGTTTAGATGGGCCAGGGGCTGTCATCACAGACGCTGCTTGATTTCGATTTGCTTGAGCTAAAGTCTCATCCCAGCTGGATCAGCCACTGCTAATTAAAATAGATCAGTTCATCATACCAGGAAATACTGGGAGAGCATTATTTCATTTTATTAGCTATGTGCACTTAGTAACTTCAGTTTTTTAAAAAAAAGGGACAAATTAAAAAATAGAGCATTTGTCTTGCCTAATCTACAACATCTATCTCATCTCTACTGCATGATGACAAAACAACCTGGAAGCCATTTTTCTTTAAGCTTGCTCATCATACTCTGTACTGATAAATTAATAAATAAAAGCTACCAGATCTTTTAAATTTTTTTTTAAATGGAAAAATGGTTAAAGGGTGAGAAAACAACTCACTCTGCAGCATCCAAATACCATATTAACCCCGTTGCTAATAAATATCCTTCCCTTGCTGAAATGCTGTTTGAAAAATTTGAGAAGAACAGGATATTGCTACAGCAGAAGTCAATTATAACACATTTTCAGCTAGTTCATTCTTTCTAAAGTAAAAGCATGTGCAGCCAGAATGGTCAGAGCCACCACAAACAAATCTGCACCTCCGGAAAAAGCTGCAAGAGCTAAAGGTTTCTCAGAGCTACTGTACAGTAAGGAGGCTATCTTAAATGCATGCAGCTACTTCTGATAAGCCTTTAGCTTCTTTTATCGGAGGACCATTAGCCTTCATTTTATTCATAAGATGTAGAGAGGCCAAGGAAGGGTAGAAAGATAGAGAAGGAAGACAGATGTACCTTATCGGGAAATAAAGCTACTGCCAGCAGCTCCTTGTGTTACTATTGGGTCCTCGGTTTCTTTGCAAACCTTTATCCTGTCTCTAGCTCCGAAATGACTACAGATTTACTGAAAAGCATCTGAGCAGATATTTGGTACGAAATTCTTGTGTTAGGACCAGCATACTAATGTCCTTCTGCAAACTTCTTGTAAATCAAATTAACAAAACTAAGAAAGCAACACTGCGTCTGAAAGCAGATAGTGTGTCCTATTAAAGGGTATTTTATACTATTTACTAATAAAGCAGTCATAAATAAAACAGAAAAGCTGTACTAATCATTCCTGAGGACAGAGATGTGTCCAGTAGGTTTCAGCCAGGACCATATGCTCCTAGTTATCCCTTAGTCCATAATGTTGCCCTTAAATTGTTATATTGTCGCCTGCTTGCTAGAAATCCTAAATGCAACTGCAAGTTTTACAATATTTTATTTTTACTCTGGAAAGCAATAGAAAAATAGAAAATTTTTTCTAGATAGAAAAATTACATTGTGTCTAACACTTTGTCTCGTTTCTCTAAATTTCAATGTTACTGATTGTGCATGGAGATCATTTTGTGTAAGTTGTCTTAACTTGGTTCAGGGGCCCATCAAAAACAAATAAAGTTACGTCTATAACTATCATACGCTCCTGATACCCGATTTATCTGAGTTATAAAGCAACATCAAAAGCTTTCCTCCTACTTTGCTGAGGTTTTGTGGGTTGTTGGCTTTGGGTGTGTTGATACACTGTAAAAAAATATTTATATATCTATACAAAATTGACATTATGTCAAAACAACACAAACAGCATCTTCCAAAGAAACTCTTTAAAGGTATCAGTTGCTGACAAGTACAGACAGACTGTGAAGTCGAATCTTTACAGCAGTATAATACCTCAGTGGGGACCACGGTTGTATCCTCAGGAGCACTGCAAAAAGCCAAAATTAACTCAGCCTAACCTTTTGAAGTTAAGCAGGTAGAGACAAACAGCTCAAAACTCCCCCCAATCCTGCCAAATATCAGTGTTTCCAGTAGTCACCTCAACATCATGATTTGTTTTCTAGGCATACACACAAATGCCTATGACCTGATTACTCAGCATCTAGTTATGAGATCCTTGAAAGGCTTTTCATTGGGAATAGAAAAAAAGTTTTGACATCCTGAGAACGAAGTTAAAATTAATGAAATTCATCCAATAACACAAAGGCTGCTTACAGTCAAAAGGCACAGAAAATAAAGGTGGAAGGAGCCCAGATATTCCCCCTCATTCTCCATCCCTTTCTCACTGCTGCATCTGCTCCCTTTGAGCAGTTATCAACAGTCTGATCAGCATTTCACTTACCTTTACCCAAATCTGACCTTGATTATTTTATAGTGAATCTCTATGAAAGTCCTGTCGCTTCTGGAGCAGCTCCCACCAAATAACTTAACTAGCTGAGGGCTTCAAAGCTATGCATGACTCCTCATGAGTTTGCCCTGTTCTGAAAAGGGTTGTAGGCACTAATCTGCACAGGAGATTCAAATTGACAGCTTTAGAGGTTAGCTCACAACCTTATGAAAGGTCTTAGGTCCTCAGTCAATGCTTATTTATCAAAACTTGCTATTTTTCCTGCCAAAAATTATAGACATTTTGCCTTACCAATGTTTTGCACCATATCTTCAAGACCAGGGCTTCTACAGCCACAGAGCAGTATTTTAAATTTAAGGGGAGGGCTGGGTGGAGTTGTGGTGTGTATATTGATCCCAAAATCAAGGTTTTAATGAATTCCAGCTGCTGGCAAGGCCACTTAGAGCCACCTGTTGCAGTAGTTCGTGATGTCTGTAAAACTTGAAGACTAGAAACTTTTCTCTATTGCCTTATAAGTTGTATAGGTTGCTCAGGCTGTTTAAAACTGTAGAAAAGTGCACCTGAACCTTTTTCACTATGGTAACCAATCCTGTGCCCAAAATAGTTACTGATAATTAACTGCTTTCCAAACAAGTGTTTTCAAAACTGCACATAATATTTCTCGTATTGAAAAATAAAAAAGGAGCTTTTTCATACAAGTGCTGTTTACCCCCTTCAGATTTAAAAGTTTCTTTTGCTAGGTGCTGCCTCACATTGCAGGTGTCAGATTTTCTGTTTCCAAACATTTGTAGGGTCTTCACATGTCTGCATAGGCAAGAGTCTCTTAACAGATCTTCTTCATACTCCAGGTAAGGTTGAGAGGAGAAAAACCCCGCAGGTTTACCCTCCCCAAATGGTGTGTGTCCTCAATTTTCACGTCAGCAGCGCTTCTCATTGCCTTTCTTGGGGCATTCTTTGGGGACTCTTATGTAGGAACCTAGCTTGCTTTCCCTGCCAGTAAAGGATAATCTCCTAATGCACGGTCTCTGCAAAATCATTCTATTTGTCCCGGGAACAGTAGCAAAATATGAGAGTTTAAATGTGGCGACACGCAAGTGCATCTCTATAAACTCCAGAGAGTTTCACTGCACAGCTACACAGCTCTCACTGGGAATATTCTTGCCTTTCAGGTTATGAACTGCCTGCTGTGGCCAAGCTGTACAAATCTGAAAGGCTTTGTATTACAGATTATGACAACCCCAGGATGTGACCTGTAGACAGAAATATGAGAATTCACCAGGGCTCAAGTTTAGAGGTTTGGGGGTTTTTTTGTACTCCTCAAGTCTTCCTCCTTCATTAGGGAGACTACAGGGTATAAAACCAATCTGGCCCGATCTTACATCATCTACTGGAAAGTGCCTTTAAGGGAATATATTATAAAATATAATTAATTAGAACAGCTCTTATACTCTTGCCATAAAAAATGTTAAAATATTGAGACCATCGTAAAGCAAATTATTTTGTGAGTTACAGAATTATTTGGCACGGACACTTTCCTTTGTTCTTGACCTGTCTTATCTTTACGCTTACCAAGCTAAGCCAACAGCTGTAGCTACACCTTTGGCAGGGAACACAACCTGGATTTAGATGCCAAGCATATGAATACTTTGCATTTTACTCCCTCTCTCTACCACCCTCAGGAACAGACTCAAGGTCTGCATATGATCTTTTCTGATCAGTTACTTGGCAAGGTCTTTGAGAAAAACTGATCCTTGACAGTAGAGCAGCACTGACAGTAAAAAGAGCTACGGAAAGACTGTAGGTTTGAACCAGTTGCTTAGACTCTCTGCCAAACAGATGATGTCCTACCACATAGCAAAGTTTAACAGTGTCCTCAAGCTTTTTTTACCAAATGGAAATAGTTCAATGGTAAATCTCTCTTAGACCCTATGCCTGCTTCCAACACAGAAGTTTCTCTTCAGTAGAATCAGTTGGTAAGAGTAAACTCCAGCCACAATGTTCAGTCTTTTACTCAGTGGTAGCTGATTCCCTTTTTAGAATATATCCTTATCAACAATTCTCAGAGTTGATGCTCTATGCAGTAGAATTCGCTTAATCTTATTTGTTTCCAGCTCAAAAGCCTATGAGAAAGTCCAGATTGAAAATGTGAAAGAAAAGAGTAACCAAAATTGCCTTTTTCCTCTCATTTTTTGAATTAGCCTGCCTGACTGGGTCTGTGCACCGTAGAGGAATGTGCAGGCTGGGAGAGAAGTAGTCTTTGTATGTGGAAAGGGTTTGGTAGTAGCTGAAGTAACTGTTCTTTTTTACAGTGACAGACAAGCAATTTGGTGGGAGGCATTTTAAACAGCAGGCATTTTAAAGTAGTTACTATCATTTAAGAACTCATTCAGTTGTTAGAGGTAGCAAATGTACAGCAGAAATGGGATCTGAGCACGTTGTCATGTGAGAGGGGTGATACATTCATAAACCCACAGAGAACTGTCTGGCAGCATTGCAGCCACAGTCACTCTACAGCAGCCATGGAGAGTCAGAGGTGCTTTGGATCCCCAAATAATATTTCATATGCACACTGCAGTGAAGAAGACAAAGAGAGCATTCCTCTTGCTCCAAAACCTTACGTGATCCATGCCTGCTTATGGAGTCCCTGCATACAGGCAGTCCTTTAAACCAAAAATTTGCATCAGTGCTGATAACGAGTTCTTATTGCACACAGCATTATCAAGGCAGTTTTAAACGAAGGAACGTAAAGGCTCTGAAGAAATGGATTTGTACTGAAGTATCTTAATCAGAACCTTTGGAAGGGAGGTTATAAATAAAGCTGGTATTTCATTTCAGCAAGCAATCTATCATCCCTATCGTCCCATTGAGTTATAACAGCGTGGAGTGAGTTGTTATTTACGCACACAAACACTTCACACTGAAGCACGTCAGTAACAAAGGAAGAGACAAAGCCACAAGCAGCCTCTAATAAAGCAGCAAGTGCTAAGTAAGAAGAGGTATGCAAAGCAGTCTTCCATGACAGTAACATCATGTGAGGTCATGCTGAGTAGAAAAAAACTCTGAATGACCCAAACAGCCACATACAAGAAGGGTAGAAATTTTTTTTTTTTTAAAAAAGCTATTAATTTTTCTGAACTACATAAAAATAACTTTTAGGATAATCCTGCCATTGCAGTATTCCAAGAGGACAGAAACATACTAACTGTTCCTAAGCAAATGCTAAAGGTTAAAGAATTTTACATCCCACAAGGCATTTGTTATTTGATACAAGAATTGTTTTATCTTAAACACCACAATTACAACACTTCCTAACATAACACAGGCTAACACTCTGCTAATTGTCACCCCAAAGCAACTTAACAGTGAAAACCACAGATCAAGATATCAACAAGATGAAATCTGACACAGTTATTTACAACTTGATATAAATAACTGCAAGGTAATGGGTCAATTTCACAGTCTTTGCTTGGGTAAAGCTCCCATTAGTTTCTAAAAGGGCTCCACCTGCTCGGGAAAGATCAGGCACTTAGACAAGGGGGCACTTTGGGAGGGACTCAGAGGGTACTGCAGAAAGCCTAAAATATATTCAAGCATTTACATGACTCTTTCTACAGCAATAATAAGAACACATAATATATATAGACAATAACATATATAGACTTCTACTGTAAGTAGAAGGCAAACATACCTACAGGAGTACTTGAACAAAATTTAGTCTCTCATCAATAAAAACCAACTCCCAAACTCACATTAGTGAGTGCCTAGAAGATTATCTTGCAAAACAGTTGCTTGACCTCTTTCTTGTCATTAGCTTTTCTGGTGTGTAAGTCTCTTCCTGCCATCCACAAAGCACAGTGATGCAAACTGCAGCTCATTGAAAGGATACAGAACTAAATGATACCAAGAAATAAATGTAAAATGCAGGAAAACCCAAACAGATCAAATCGCTGTGATCAAAATAGAATCTATAAAGCAAGAGATGAGCTACAATAATAAGTCATCTATCACAGACCAGTGAAGTATGCATATTTGTAGGAGGGAAATAAACTTTGTTACAAAGGACAAAGAATCTGTGGCATCTTACATAAGCCTGAAGATGAACTTTACCTGAAGGGCTTCCCAGAAGACCTGTGTGGAGCACCTTGGGAAAATGCTGACTGCGAGAGCTTTAGAGAAATCAAGAGAGAATTGCATGCAAGACTAAACCAACACATGGCAGACATCAGCAAAAGCCCAGCCAGCTCCCAGCTAGGAAAACATGCCTTATCCACAGGTTATAGAATAAACACAGATGCAGCAAAATGAGTCACCAGAGGAAAACAAAAATTTAAATTGGAGGCAAATGAAGCTTTTTGCACATGCATGACAAGAAATCCATTGAGCAAAACTAATTTTATGCCTGTGCTGGAGTTGCTGTCTTGCATGTTAAAAAAAAAGACTACCATGCTAAGAAGGGGAGTATCACATAGCTCAGATTTTAGCAAAAAAAAAAAAAAAATAGAATCAAAGGGCCCATCCATAATGAATACCAGAATCGATCATCAAGTCAGACCCTCATTCCTCTTGGTTCTCTGCGAACTCTGAGGGAAAAGCCAGGTTCAGTTCCAGTGAGTGTAGCTCAAATATTAATCAGACATCTTCTGAAATGTGTGTTAAAGATAAATATTTTCATAAAGGCTCAAGTATGAGGGCTTTTTCAGAAGAATGCAGTGCGCAAGGCGGGTGCTTCATGCACAGCATCTCCTAACCCTGTACTCTATCAAGGGAAATGAAAAATACTTTCAATAATCTGTGAACATTTCCACTATATAGTAAACAGGATTTATAAACTCCTTGAAAATGCAGAAAATAACCTACAGCTTCTTGAATTTTTTTATACGATTATGATTTTACACCAATTTATCTCCCCATAATAGCTTTGCAAGCACAAAAAGCCCTATTCACAGTCTAAGAGCCAACTGATTCCCACAAGCCAGCTGTGCGAAATAACTGTTGTCAAGGGGCAAAAGATCTGCATCAAACTTAGGATTCATAAAGTGGTGTTTCCTGCACTACCATATAGTTTTAAGAACTTGTTGAATCTTCACCTTACCACCTATGTATGCTGATTCTTGATCATCCAACAGGAGAAGGAACTGGATTAATATTTTCAAAGAGAATCTGCTGTTCTCACATAAATGGGAACACATCAACAGCTTGGCAGAGATATACATGGGTATGTGGTTATTTATATTTGTATGCATTCATGCTTTATGTTTCCCAAGTTCATGCAGTGCAGAAGTTTAGAAATCTAAGTAAAAGAAAAATACTTAGTTTGTGTAGGAAGTGAAGGAAGAGCTTAACTCAAATACGTCACTTGTTTTAGGAGATGTAAAATCACAGCCAGTGAATGAATATGAGGAGAGAGAGTGTTCAGATATACACGGATAGTTGGACCTTACAGAAAACTCTGTCTTTTTATATGATAACACATAGGGGCACATGCAAGATTGCAATCTTGATTTTGGGCATGGACACATAGGAATTGAAATGCATTCTGTTACAAGGCATCTCCACGTTTGGAAGTGTTTCTCGTTTGTTTGTTTGCGTTTTAAATGGGTTAAAATAAAAAATCCAGACAGACTTGTCTGGAGATATACTTGCAACAGAAAGAAATAATGGAGAAGAACAGTAAGTGCTAGTTGCTAAGCAATCCACTTTTCCTGGTCCAGATGGAGTGCCAACCTTCATGGGATTCTTACTCTTTCCCTTTAAATACTGTACAATAACATCATTTGAAAACGTGCTCTCCAAATGGCATCCTCTGAGTCTGCAGAGTGGAGTGCTCGGTTCAGCCTGGCTGAAGCCCTGAGCGCTGCCTGAGGAAAGCCCGGCTGTCGGGCACTTCCCGAGCCTCTGCATTCAGCAGGTGTCCCGTTCGGAGCTCGTTGCGTTCGTGGGGACAGACAACTGCATTTCTAACTGCTCTGGGGGTTTGGCTCTTTGGCAGGTGTGGAGGGGGAAAAAAAAGAAGAGATGGAAACGCCACTGGTTCATGACTATTGCACTGCCAGCTGGAACAGGCTTTCTTGCCACTTTATTTCCACCCAGGATGAAACTAAAAAAAAAAAAACCAAAACCAAGCCCTAAACAAACATGTGCACACACCCCAGAGCAAATTACACAAACAGCAAAAAAAGGAGAAAATCAGCAGTGGCAAACCAATGATTCATCACAGTTCAGCCCTGCTCAGCTCAGGCAAGACCGTCGGGGATTGTCCAATCACCAGGTTCAGGCAGCTCCCTCAGCTTGTTCCCAAGCTGGGGCTGCCTCCTAATTTCCTATTACAGCTGAACCAGAGAAGAATAGACTATGCCTAGTTACTTGCACAAACATACGGGAAACTCTTTTCCTATCACCTCTGCTAGCTTTATTTTCAGAAATACTGATCACTATCACCAAGTTCCCAAGTAGATGTACCAATAAACAAGTTAAGCCAAACACTCAAATATTTATTTACTGACAACTTTCAACTATACCAAATATCACTTTTACAAACACTCTAAGATTTAAATATCACAGTGTGTTATTGCTGTGAGATGATGTGTAACAGCTGGGAATCTGCATTTTCTGGGTATTAAATATTACTGAACAATGTTAAAGAACAAATATATTGTTCTCATAGGGCCTGATTTGTGAAGATGAGAAGCTCTGACTGCCACTTCCTTTGCTGGGAACCATGAGAATTCATCTCAGAGGAACACTTTGGAAGGGTGAACTTCAAATTAGATTATTTTATTATTATTATTACATTCTGGATCTTATAATAAGCACAGCTGTTTACTTATGCGCTAACTATATTTAAATAGACATTAGAGGTTAAAATTTGATTTTCTAATTTCAGTAGTATGTGCAAATGGTCTTGCTGCTGCCAAAAAGTCATAGTGTGCTATAAAAATCTATAACCGTCTTCATCTCTGTTTTCATACTTCACATATATGCTAGAATGGATAAACATGCTGACATTCAGAAGCAGCAATGAGTTTTTTGGAACATCTGCTCAAAAATGATGCCATACAGCTAGCTGCACATCACAGCCAATGAAACACATCTGAAAAGATTGCATGTTGTTTTGCTTTCTTTCACGGTTATTAGACATTTTGCCAGGTGAGACTATGTTATACCATGACCAAACCAGGAGGGGTTTCACCTTCCTTCCCGTTTCCTCCCATCGCTCTGCTCATCTAGGAAAGGAATTGCCACCACTTGTAGCCCCTGCAATGGGGTGTAGAGCAGTTCTTTACTGTGTCAGAGTAAAGTCAACTGAATAAGGCTCTTTTTCAGAAGGTGAGGTATGCTGCACCACAAAGCCAAAAAAGAGAAAATGAATGTTTCTTAACTTCCTTTTAGCTTTATTGCACTTTCCTAATTCTGCATGTTGTGCCTGAATGTGTAAAACTCTTCTCCTTAAATAAGGTAATTCCGTGAATGTGCATTGTTTGTCTTTTTATCATTAGAAGCAATTCAAGCAATTGGAGGAATTAGAATTTATTCTGTCTTTTCTGTTGCAATTGCTAGTCTACATCAAGTTATTGATTAAAAAAGATGTTTCTTCGTTTATAATTCTATTACACTCTGAAGAGCCCGTAAAGAGAGTTGGAATACGAGCTCCTTTTTTTTGGTGAGCTGCAAGCATGTCTTGGTTGGATTTTCAGCCTTTGATAGATGTGCGATTTTTTTAAATATCATGATATATGCTTACATTGTTATGCATGGTATGTGCATTTATGTGTAGATATATAGTAGGTAAAGCCCTAAGTTTCTGTTACAAAAAGCTAAAAGATAACAAACATAAATGGTGTTATGTAGCACTGATATGGACAGGTTTTGAACATTCATTATTTAACCACATAAATAAGACTTTTGAAAGGATTAATTATGTTATCTTAGCTCCCTTTGTGTTGTAATATTTCTGCTCTTTCAGAACTTACAAAAGTTTTATTTTAGTCAAATGCCAAAAGCAACATCACAGAAAAGTAAAGAAATATGGGAGCAAGAGAGCGCAATCCAGTGTTGAAACAACCACCACCAGAAAAGGGACGTAAAACAGCCCTGCTTCCATGTCCTGAGCGTACTTAATCTATGACAGTGTGCTCACCTATGTGCTCTGTAGGGAGAGGGATGGCTTCAGAGTGGGGCTGTGCAGTCCCAGAAAGCAGCAGCCCGTGTGCGGCTGATAGGGAAGCAGAGCATGCAGGGAAATCACAGAGGGAAGGGCTTTAAGGCAAGAAGGAGAAGGAGAGGAGGCTGAAAAGGGTCTTAAGCGAGGACATAGTTTCAGGGAATATCAATAATCCTTAATGCTGTCAGAGTCCTGGTGAAATTGAAGTACATAACTACTTTATAGCCATGGGGAAGAGGGGCTGAGCTCAGCCACTCTTGGAACACCCTGCTTGGCAATCTGCAGGATCCTTAGTGACCTCATTGGGGGTGTTTGGGGCTCATAATGCTTCTCTGCATGATCCCAGGTTCATACTCAGAGAAAGAGGCTCAAAAATAGCCAAGTGGAAAGATGCAAAGGAAACAGAGAAAGAAAGAGACCGGCAGTAAGATGGTCTTTGAGAACATTAATATGGAGTTTCACAGCTTAAAAACTTACAGAATGCAGAACTCTGAAGCAAAATAGAGCACTAACACACATGGCAGTCTGAAAAATTTAAACATGGGTATTGGAATTGAGAGATGGGAATTAATTCCCTTGTTGCTGAAAGCCGAGTGTCATTCCAAAGAGGCAGAAAAGGAGGCACTGCAAATGGAACATCAAACATTTAAAAAAACTGATATTATACCATATTCCTACTCAAAAACATGGTGAATGTCTTAGTGTGACATCAAAGGAAAAAAAGGAGGGTAATGTTATTATAAAGGTTGGTTTGAGGCTATCTTATATTAAAAGTCATGCAGTGTAACTGCACAGATGTAACATAGAAAAATCCTGGGCAGCAGCAAGTATTTCCCAATAACTTCTATTTGTCTGTGGAAATCACTGAAAGAAGGCCAAATGAAAATGTCTTCATCTGAGTTCTTTAAAGTGGACATCTACCAGGTGGAAAACATAGGCAGACAGAGTGGATTCCCTAACAGATAAAAACACAGTATATGAAACATATTCAGTAAGCAATGAAGCCTAAGTTTTAGTGCCCTTCCATGCAGAGACAAACATAAATTCAGGTGGAAAGTCCTCATCGTTTCAGACTGACAATCTGCCTAATTTCAGATCAGGAGCCATTTGGGCAGGAATTCCTTGTTTTGTAAATACTCCTATAAACCTAGTACGATTCAGTCCTAGCCCAGAATAAGGGTTTTAGATATGGCTGTAATTAATAATAAGAATGAGAGTGGCCAGAATGAAGCAGCTGTTCTCCAATAATGCCATGTCACCTGGAGAAGACATTACCAAAGCAGTAATTGGGTTTTCTGAATAACTTTGACTTTGTCAGTAGAAAGAACCAGGCAGTACTTCACGTACTGATGCAGTCCTTGAGAGAAAGCCATAAAAGAGATGAAGCATCTCATTGCTGGAAAATAGCTATATTTTAAGACTTACTTATGCCAGACAGAAATATGAACACTCATTTCTCTGCAAATACAAGAAGATACTCATGGTTTGGAGATTTTACTTGCCGTTGTTTTAACAAATTTCCAGTGTTGGGAGGAGGAGAGGATGAGAAAGTAACTGCAATTGTACTTTGTCTAAAAAGAGTAAACTGATATTTTTTTCCCTGATTTATAACTAATCAGATGTTGGACATTAACGTGGAATTTTAAAAAGTTCTGCAAACTGCTATAGCTTAAAGGAAAACACCAAATCATGTTAATTTGCAGGAAAAAGAAGTATTACAGCTATAAGAATGGGAAAGGTGTGGTGGTGAAAGGAGGTGACTAGCAGAGGGGAAAAATGATTGCTAGCTAGAGTTTTATACCATTCTATCCTCAAATTTTAAAGAAAAAAAAAGAAAAGGGGAAGAAAAAAAAACCCCAAACTCACTAAAGCTTAAAGTAGCAATAGCTTTCCAAGGGTTTAAACTGTTTGAAAAGCTGTCTGTGGTGAACACTGTTAGAAGGTACAAGGTGCACCGGAGGGGTTTGCAGGAAAGCCAGAACCAAAGTAGCTTTCAAGATCAATCAGAAACTGCTGTTTCAGGAGCTCTGCTAGAGTTAATGCCAAATAAAATGCATGCTACTCTACAGAGATTTTAATGAACCTGCTTGGAGGCAACAGAATGAAGGTGCCGCTGGCAGGGAGCAACATTTCAAAATAACCTGGAGCAAGTTACCTAAAGTCCAAACATTTATAACACAACTGAACAAACCACAAGCAGAAATAGGGAGGAGGTTAATGAAGTCCTGTAAGCAGCATCAATCACTTCCCAAAACACACAGAGAAAACAAACTGTGTTCAAAGGTGCTTTTTTAAGCACCGTGTGAGATACATTAAAATCCTTTGAAAAGGAGGGAAGTTCCTTTGAACAACTTTAGGCATTTACATTCAGTAAACAAGACATCCAGACAAAAATTCTAGTCAAGCCCTCCTGTCCCTTCAAGCTAAGTTCTTTGGTATTTGTCTCTCCTTTTCTTCTCCATCCACCCCACACTCCTTTTCATCTGTGTTTCACTTTCAACACACCACTTGGGATCAGTGCACAGCAACAGCCGCAGCGCTCCTGCGTAGCTGTGCTGTGCCAGAGGTAGCAGTGAGTTTATTCACCCATCCTCCTAAGCAGCAATTCCAAGGCATTCCTTATTTCAGTTTTTTTTGTGTGTGTGTGTTAGGAGGTTTACTCACTACTGGAATCTGAAACATGTTTCACTCAGCTATGTGGTAATTAGAAATTACGCTCTAATAATCAGTGCATTTTTCAAGCAACTCAGTGTTTGCAAAGAGGTTATTTTTATAGTCAGTACTGAAGCAAAAGGGGTGCTTCTGTTATCAGCTATAACATATTTTGCTCCTTTTTTTTTCCCCCCTCCAGATCTAGTATGCCTCCTGGCCCTAAGAAGAAAGGACCGCCACCACCTGAACAGAGCTGAGCAGCAGTTGCTAGGATGAGTGCTGCTTGTTTGACCTGTGAAGATTGGGCCAGGCTGTTGTCCTAGCAGTATTAATTAATGGTGATGAGTTCCAGTTGTACCAGGCATAACGAGTGCTGGACCCTGGCACAGTCCTCATTTCTTTGTAGTAGTGTCCCCCAATGGTATGAGACTGCAGCTGAATTAGCAAAAGCATGGGAGAAAATTCTTAAGACTGAGAAGAAAAGCCAGACCACGAGCTCTAAACTTTTTAAGCTACTGCAAACTTTCTGGTGAAAACTAAATTTCTCCAAAGGAGACATTTTAGAAACTAATTTTTACTTTGAGAGAGTTTTTTCTTTTTTTCTTTTTGTGGGCAGCTTGAGTGGATGACAATAATACATCAGGTATGGTACTTCAATAAGTATGGCACTGTGATGGAACAATTTGCCATAAAACAGGTTGGTGGCTAGATTTTTTTATCCCATTGGTAAATAAGATGATGACATCAGTTTCAGATGCCAAAAGAACTTGAAAGTCTTTACTATTTAGTAGCCACATTAGAAGCAACACTGTTGATGACCATTATGGATGTCCCACTTCGCCAGTTCTTATTGCACTCCTGTATCTGAACGTGGGCTAGCTGGAGTTAACTCTCTTTCTGAACAGCAGGAAATTACAATAATTGATCTTTGCAGCTATTCAAGCCTGGCTGGACATGGTAGGGATGAGTGCATTTGTAGCAGGTGCTGAGCAGCTCACAGAAAACTTTTGTGCCCAGAAACAGGGAACCTGTTTTGTTAGCTGTGTGCATCAGGAACATTTAACTAACAACGAGGAAATGCTCCTAATAGTAAATATCTCTGGTCTTGTGCATAACTTGGCAGATCCCAGAGATGGTGCTGTATGGGGAGGGGGGGGGAGGGAGGGGGGAATTCATTCTTTATTCTTTTCTTTCTCCTACTTTTTTAAGCTTTTAGAAATGTTTCCATGAATTATGGTTTGAAAAGTTTCTGGGGCCCCCAGCAAAGCTGTGGGAAACAGCTATTTCCAGGAAGCAGGTAAATGTACCAAAGCTATGAATATCCACAGTGGCTGTTTTGCAAGCTCTTCAAACAAGCACCAAGCACAGCTGAAAATCATCATCATCATCTTTGTGTTTGGACTCGTATCAAGAAAAGTCTTGATTCGCAGGCAAGACAAGGAGGAACAAAAATTAGCATAGCTCAGAAACGTGATGCTTGTGATGAAAGAAGAGGTGACTGCCAGTGGAGAACTGTTTCTGTCTCCCTCTGACTTTCTTTTAGAGGGTGTACATGAACATGAGTCCTGTGGCCCACTGAAAGGCACAAATAGTGATGCTGAAGATGCTCATGGTATAAACGAAATCTTTCAACAGAAGCAGTAGGCTGAGCGGTATCAGGTTTAGGATCTCAACAGTCTTTCACCACAGACATCAGGGATTTCAGGACTAGGCTGCAAAGGCCTACTGAGGGAAACATTCATTATTTATGACCTTGGATAAGGATAAATGTAAACAAAACACTGATGAACAAACAGCGCAGCAGAAATTATACCATGTGGTTATACTACATTAGGAGTTTTGATTAATAAAGTGTGGGGGGAGGTTTAGCAACAGCGTACCAATTTAAAATAATAAAACCTAATGAAAAATTAACAATAACATGAAGCGTTTCAGTAATGTTCTCTGTAATGGCTGTTGACATGGGAAATAAATCATCAAAAGGATTTCTGAAGAACAAATTTAGCAAAGAAATATGTAATAAGAGTGGCTTAGATAGCCATATTCAGTACATAGATTTAAAATGTAATTCTACATTCTCACACATTAAATATTTAAATTCTCATAAGGAACAAAGAGTGTGGGACTATCTCTTTCTTCAGGCATATTACATTTCAAAGCAAGGATGTCCTTAGTATCCAGCTAAAGCCTGGATCTGCTGCTGCATTCTATTGTTTGGCCTCAAACTAATTGTAGCAGAAAATTAATTATGTCCAACATTTCAAACTTAAGTTTTTTAAAAGCAGCTTGATCCTGAAGGGCAGGAGCTGCTCAGCGTGTTACATATTGAGCACTAAGTGGCCTGATTTTTCAGAACTGCTTGACTTGTCTAACACATTAGTTTTTGATAGAACCAGATGGTGTTTTGGTCTCAGTATTTCAAGGCACCTTGACACAGATCCTTAGATGCATTTCTGTGTAATTCAAACTAATTTTTAACATCTCTGAGGGTCTCGCCCCTGTGTATGTAATGGTGTCATTTGGAAACTGCAGTCTAAGCATTAAACCTGTGTGCATGTCTGTGTAATTTAAGGATTAGAGAAAAGGGAAAAAGTTTTTTTGTGTCAATCTAAACTAGAAAAGATCATAGAAAGTTTTGCCTTTTTTTTTTTCCTTAACCTTTTTACAGTCTGGGAGTTGTAAAAGGACTCCAAGGTTAAAAATCTGCTCAGTTGCTCTAGCTGCAGATTTCAAAATTTTTTTTCAGGGATATCAAGTTATGTATCCAAAATCACTTTTCTAACAAATAACTGGAGTGGTGAAAGAAAAATTAAGAGAGAAATCCCATTATATAATTGATTACATTATGGGTTTTACTACTCAGACTACACAAACCCCCCTGAATTTTAATTATTAAAAGCGAAACAGCTTGAAATTAGGACTTGTTGACTAGCCACAAAAGTACAGCAAAAGTCTTCTGGAGGATTTTGCTTCCAAAAGGTGGGCAAATGTTATTTGGGAAAGCCTCAATTCTCTTCACGAAGGCTCTTCACTGCAAGGTGGTTATGCTGGGTATTCTCTAAAAGGATTGACTTGAAATAGAAATGTCCTGACCTTGGCTTGTATTGAAACTGACACTTTCTGCATTTATCACAAACTTAAATGGTGCTTATGCCTTTTGGAAACCCCTTTGAGGGGTTTATGAAGATATTTATAAACTATCAAATAAAAAAATACTGTCAGCTACAGCAACAACTCTGTAATTGAACCCCATCATCTTTTACATAACCATTCAACTTCAATATCATATTCTAGACCTCTTTGGTTTAATATTTCCTTATAGCTTGGCCTGCTGTTGTCTGAATTTGACTGAAGCTATCAGTAAAGTAACACTAAGGTGCTACCAGAGCAATCTATGACATCCACCACCCACCACCAATACCCTATCCATCTTCATTTCCTTTTGTGTGCCCTACTAGTCCAAATGCCTTCAACACAATGACTCCCCTTCCTTCACCCTGCTGTGAAATGAGCTGCATGACCTTTACAAACCTACTAGAGATAGCGTGTAGAGGGGAAAAAGGTAAATAGAAATTAATAGTTCTATTGCATTCTAATTCTTGTACTGGTCTTTTAAATACTCCATCTTCAAAAATAGCACAATTTAATCATCGAGGATGGAAATATCCCCAGCTGGCTGTACTATTCACAGCATTCCAAATTGTGTGAGCGACTCTTCTGATTTTGATGGAAACAGATATTATTGAGTTTTATTTTGCGGTTTTGTTGTCGACATTAAAAAGCAAGGAGGAAATGGGGGGTGGCAGCAGACTCGAGAAGCAGCAGCAGCGTGTGCAGAACAGCATCATCCATCAACTATAACCAATCAAACTTCCAGTGCCACATCTGAGGCAAGACTTGGCGTGCAATAAATGTCTCACAGGTGTGTTTGCTGTCAGTAAGATCCTGGAGTGGCCAAAACAAGGAGAGCTCCCTGCCTTGCTGGCTGCCCTGCTAAATCAAATCTAAATGCAGAAAGGCTGCTTGGGTCTCTCAAACCGTCTCGAGCTGATTTCAAGACTGACAGTGTTTAATTTTTTTTTCCCTCTTAGTCTTGCTGGATCCTTTTGGCTCTCTAAGCATCTAATTTTTCCAAAGAACTCTGCTAGAATAATTTTATTTAACCTCATGTTTAACTCTCAGATTACTCAGAAAGTGTCTTACATTTTAAAAAAACCCTCATCTTTGACTTGTTATCTACTCAATATCCTAGAAGGAGAGAATCTGTTACTTTGTTTTGTTTTCATGAAGCCAATTTCTCTAACCATCTGTGTATTCATGTGGGTCATCTCCTATCACATCTGACTTTTTATTGAAGACATAGGCAATGCAAAAGCATTTTACAATGTTTGTTTATTTAAACTTATTGTAAAAGCATCGAGACATAAATAGCATTCTTCTGAAACAAAGATTAAAGTTTATACAGAACGAGCTGCAGAGCATGGGAGTTTTAAACTAACACCCACTTTGTTTTGAAGGAAAATTATGGAAGCACTTGGAGCATAACTGTAGAGGAAATTAAGTAGTTGACCTTTTATTATGCTATTCAATGTGATCTTTACTGTGAAATAATAATGATAATGATGGCAACAATGACAACGCTTGCTGATTTGAGCTACTCAGAATAATGAGGAAAAATGTGTCCTGAAACCTGACTTAAAAGCAAAAATGAGCTGTTAATTCTCACAGGATCCCTCTAGTATATAACCAATAAAACTGCAACTGATTTTATTTCTTTAAATCCATCTTCCTCAAAAAAACCCCAAAAGACAAGAAGTAAAGAGAAGAGCTAATCATACTATGAAGTACTTGCTTACTGATGCCACATTCAAACCAACTTTCGGAAAGAATAAATATAACAACATTATTATTGGATGATATACAATTTGATCTTATTTAAAAATGCGATGCATTTGCATTGATCTGGCTCTCCCTGTATGAAGATTGATTAAAAAAAATTCAAAGAGGGTGTTCATTGTTAAACCAGAGACAGGTCAGAATCAAGCCCTCGTCACTATGCACCGCAGCCACACAACTGATTATGTTTTAGAATCCACAATATTTTTTCAACAGAGCTCAGTGAGACACTGAAGCCTGGCCTTTGCAAAGTGCTAAAAATGCAGACGGTAAGGGGGAGCATTGAATGTGCAGAGAGATGAACAACATGAGCCGACAGGTCTTTTCAGCTTTACCTTGTTATCTCATGGGTTTATCAATAGGGGATGGAGAGAAAGCCAATGACTTTCCCAGCCTGGGGATGTAGTTGAATAACAGACTTCTTAAAAAAAAATTACAAGTCTTTAAGGTGTTACAAGCTAGGATTTCACTTTTGCAATCCATTGAGCTAATTAACCAGTTTCCAAATCTAAATTTTTTCTTTTCTGACTAAAGCACCTCCTCCTTCTTTTGCTCAGGAAAGAAAAGGTGTGGGGTAAAACTCTGCTTGCTGAAGTTCGGTGAGAAATTACTCTCCTCCCACAGAATGAGTTCACAGCAATGATGTCAAAATGCTTAGTTTTGTGTTCCTTTTCAAACATCTTGAGGATTTGGAGACTTTTTGCACTGTATATTTTTATAGGTGAGATATATGCCTTCAATACAGCTCTAGCAACAGCACTGAACAGCCTTGTACAGATTAACATCAACTAAATTATACCTAAGATCTAAAGGTGTTTTTCATCTTTTAAAAAGAAAAGCAGTGATTATTTACATCCATTGCAGGTTTCCTTGACATGCTGCTTAACATTGGTTGTATTGAGAACTGAAATTGGGAAGTGAAATGAGGAAAGGGCATGCAGGGAACGAGATCTCCTCAGTGCAGTCTTCTAGTGCCAATGCATTCTCTGCTCCCAGAGACGGTCCACAGGTTTTTTGAGTAAAGAGGATCTTGACTATAACCTAGTCCATTCAAAAACTTCACAAATGAATCAAATTAAACTACTTAACAGGAAAGAAAGCATGCAAGATAAATATGATGAAAACAGTCAAGCTTAGGAGTAACCACAATCCCTGGAGATATTTAAAAGATATGTGGATGTGGCACTTCAGGACACGGTTTAGTGGTGGACTTGGGAGAGCTGGGTTAATGGTTGGACTCAAAGACCTTAAAGGTATTTTCCAACCTAAATGATTCTGTGATTCCATACTGCGGATAATTTACAACCTGTCAGGGAAATGAATGTCATTTTTATATCGTTAAAAAACCACATAGGAAATATTTGGCATAACAGACATGGAAGGTTATGCCAAACAGGGGTAAGCTTACTTTCATGTTTGTATACTCTTAAATTTTCGTTTGTTCAGCCTTTGAAAGGCTGAATATCATCTCACTTACAATACTCATTAATTACCTATTTCCTCGATACTCATTAGCATTTTGTTTTTCTTCGGTGATGGATTCATATGTAGACATATTCATTTTTTTTGCTTTATTGTCTTGCCTAGGAAACTAGCAGAATAGCATTAGTTACAGAAATAATAGTGTGATTTAATGTATGAAAACAGATGGTTATTTAAAATTACTTAGTTCTGATGTTTAATATTAAGTAACGTGCTTAATAAACACAAATGTGATGCCAATTAGGCATAATTTATTCATGTATCCCTCTGAAACATTGATGACAATTTATTTGAGAAACCTAGGCTCATCTGCATGTTAGTTTGCTTACAAGCTATAAAACCAAAAAGACTTTTAAACTTCATCTCTTAGTGTAGATCTATTTTTACCCTTAGAAGAAAAGGATGACACTTCTGTGTTAGCTTGAATTTTTTTTTTTCTGCTGGCAAATGAATTTTGTAAACCCGCAAAAGAATTGTTCGCTTCAAAAAAAAAAAAAACCCTTCTGCCAAACCAAATAGTTTTATACAAACTTTGCTTTTGCAATGAGACAACCAAGGGCAAAACCAATTCCTTGGAGGAGAAAAGGCTCCTGCCATTTCCAGGCCAGCAATGCTCTCTGTTGCTAGAGCTGTGTTACTAGTGGAACAAAGTCTTTACTGTATGACTCAAACAGAGCCCCAGAGAACACAGAGAAGTCAGGGATTCCAGCTATGACTCAGGCTTAAATTGTCAGCGGAGCCTCGCAGAGATATAAACTGACAACAGTCATGGAGTATAAAAACAAAGGGTAAAATCCTTAGTGGGTCACAAAGCACATATAAGGCAAAGAGCATTATGATTCTGATCATTTTGCCACACAGTTTCCAAGTTGGTAACTTGCTTTTGGCAAATCTAAAGCATAAGGAAAACAGTTTTAAAAGAAGCTCAAACCAAACCAAACCAGCTCAAACTTTCTAAAAAGCTACAATTGACAAAGTCTAGGAATATATAAAATGGACAAGGAGACGGATGAAAGCTTTTGATGAGTCTATCATCAGAAAAAAGCCATAGTGTCAGGATATCATCTGCTTTAGATAAAGCATTGACAAGCTATCGGCATCCGAAAAGAGAAAACATTATTGTATCTGCTATAGAAGCACTTGGGTACAAACATTACATGAAATATATATGGAGAGAAAAGGTGGAACAGGACACTCCAGAATCCACAGTTTTCATACCAACAATCAAGCTAGAAAAAAATTTCCTCCAAGGGCACCCACCATGCCAAGGTAGAGACAAACCCGCAGTCATTCCAAGCCTGTGCAGCCACGAGATGGCACCCGGAGTGACAGAGTGCAAAGGCGCATCCTCGGGACTCTGGGGTGCCCATCCTCTCACTAATTAAAGTTTCCAGTGAACCATACACAATGCCTGCTTAGTCCTGGCAGTTGCACCCTCTGACATGTTAATGAAGGAAGACAGGAGTACAATCTTTAAATGCTTCTCAGAGGCAGAATACCAAGTACGAAGGGGAAAATTAAACAACTGCAAGCAGATGGTGAGATGCATAAAGAGAAACCAACAAGCAGATTATATTCAACCTCTCACCTCAGTAATACCAGTTTAAATCTTGCATATTCTGGAGTAGCACCCTATCTGAGAAAATAAAAATAAATATAGGCTTGAGCCTTTGGCTTCATTATCTCTTGTCTCAGCACTGAAGAAATTATGCCTTCGGGAGTCTCAGCTCAGTGATAAAACTATTTATTAAGAATTTAATAATTACAAAAGTTAGGGGAAAGAATGGAATATCACAATGCACATCATAATTCCAAAAGATAATTAATTATTTCAGACATAGACAAGATAACACAACATGGAAGGTTTTAGTTTGAGAATAGAATGATGTGATGTACCAGGACATGCATTGCCTTTACACAGAAAGTGGAAATGGAACCTACCTTTTTCTGCTTGCTAGCATGGCTTTTAACTATTAATATAGACCATCTCTACAGCAAGAGTCTGTTCCCTTATACTTCCTTATTTGTTTCCAAAGGATCAGCCACAAAGGATGCTGAAAACAGCAAACACGAAGGAGGTAAAGAAATTCAGGTTTCATTGCTAAGCTTGACCATTGATAAGTTTTGAGAAATCCAGGTACCACAACTTTTTTTCAATCACCTCACATGAACTCTTCCCTTGTTGACTGCGTCATTCTTTATATAGCTTAAATTTCCTCTCTATAAACATCAGTAAACCTGGCTAAGAAGCCTGACAAAGATTACACCTGAATATTCTAATTACAGTGGCCTTTGCATCCTCTCTTGCATTATCATTCCTCTTGCACGCTGATGCAAGACAGCTGGGAGAGTCTAATCCCTGTTTGCTGAAATCATTCCTTACAGGCTGCTTACAAATGGCCCGAAATGTAGAAAAGATACAGGTGGCTTAAATAATACTTAACTTCAACCCTGTTTTTCTTTTGAGCAGAGCTTGGACAGAGGCAAAGTCTCCTGGGACACTTTCTTTGCATTAAGCTACATCAGTTGTTCCAATTAGAAGTGTAGCAATATTTTTCAAGACCAGTTGCTGTGTAATGGACCTAGCATCCACCAATCTTCATCAGGAATGGAAGTAATTAAAACAGATAAAAAACCCCCACAAACCCAAAAAATGCAAACAAAACCAAACAAAAAAACCCCCAAAAAACCCACAAAACAAAATACCAAAAACCAAAACCACAACAACAACAACCACCAAAAAAAACACCCCATATAAAAAAAAAAACAACAAAAACAAAAGGTAAACAAAAAGGAGGTTTGGGTGAAGAGATCAGTTCTTCAACAGAGTAATTAAAAGAAAATCCATTATCCTCCCAAAAGCTGCAAATTCACACCAAATGAGCCCACTCAAACTCAAGGATGATAAAGGGCCTGGCAATTTCCCAGCACAGTTGCACTACTCTTCTGAAACAAAGACTGAAGTTAACTATGTGAAAATACTGCCTTTATTATGTTATAGTGGAACAGATATCAGATCTCCTGTCTCTTGTCACATCTGCGGAGTTACTGAAGAGATATTTTAATGAAAATATGATATTTTCCTAAAGACTCATAAACTAGAGTCTTTTTTTGGTTATTGCCTAAAAAAATGGTATCAGATTCAAAACTATTTCCTGTTTCAAACTTGGATGAGTAAACCACAGACATACAACACCAGGGCCAATAAAACTCTGGGTTAGGGTTCATTCATTTCAGAAGACTGAAAGCAAACCTAAAGAAGTTCCCAACACTACTAAAATCAATTTCCAACTGGCTTTTATGAAAATGCAACTTTCCTAAACAAAATAGGATACTGTCACTGATTTTTAGCAGAAGATCTATATGACTGTCCCGAAACACATTGTCACCTGATACCTCTAAAAAAATAGACTTTTCTTTTTGAAGTAGCAACCACTCACATGACTGAGATTAGAGCTGGATTTCTGTTCACACAGCACTCAAGAAAAAAATAACATTAAAAACAACTTGTCCAAATTAGCAGAGTAGTACTGTGATGGGCAAAAGTAAAGAACTGGAGACCTTCCAAAAATCTTTTCCAGTGAAGCAGTCCGTCCTTCAAATATATCTATGATTTAGAGGGTAACACCCTCCTTTGTGTTTTATTAAGCTATTCTTTCAAACAAGAAAATATTTCCAGGGAAGTACCTATCGATGCGAAAATCAAAGGCGTGCTGAGTTCAAAGGCATCCAATGGGATTACCTAGCTCATCTTCTTTCTTTGAGAAAAGATGAAGTGCGTACCTAGGACACTCCAAGCAGATGTTTGCGTGACCTGTTCTTAAAAACTCCTGGCTTACCTCCTTACATAAATCCTCTGTCTACAGATTATGTTCTATTCCATGTGCAGAAATTACACAAATTCCTGATAAAAGTACTGATGTGCTGGAATATTTTCTGTTTCCCTAACAGCACCTCCTGGCATTAATAAAGCAAATCCAGCACTTTTAACGTTCTAGATCGAAGTTAATTGCTATTATTGGAAACTTGTTACTCTCTTCTAAACACCGCTTCCTTTTTAAATGGGGGTGAGGGGGACAGGTCCTGATACTTCCAAGCACAAGATATCTGCTACTATGTTCCATGCAAAAGTGAACAGAAGCAGTGCCAGCATTGGCAGCGACAGAATCTGTTTGCCTTCCTCCTTCGGGAGCAATCCAACATGTGGAAACATGAGGGCTCTGTCATTTGCAGAAAGCGAGGCGATTTAAATAAGACAGAATCCATCTGCTTCAAGATGAGCAGAAGATTGTTTGCATGATAATGACCTCTTTGGATGTTGCAGAAGATCTCCCCCACGTTAGCAAATGGAGAAGGATGCACAATACTACACTTATTTATTTAGCTGTAAGTCATAGCTGTCAATATTATAGAGGATTTCACACACAGTTGACTCTCACTTAAAGAAAAGCTTACAAATAGAGTTACTTGAGGAGATTTGGGAATGAAACCAGATGAACGGAGCTTTTTTTGTTGAAACCTCTGCCTGACCGTGGCAATTCACCTATAACGTTTTATCCACTTTTCACAAAACTGCAACTTTTTAACAAATCTCAACTGATATGATTAACATGGAATGAATTTCAGATATGATATGGAGGATCTTATCTCAGCAAAAGGACACCGGATCAATTGTAGGTGCAGAAGACATATCTTATTTATAACATGGAAATAAGAACAAATACCTATTTCTCCAGGTTTATCTAGCTTACTGCTAACTTTTCCTCTGTTACAATAATCTCCTCTCTTCATTAATTTATGGCCACAATTACCTTGTGTCTAGTAAGTACATAAAATGGTATGGAACACTCATATTAAAACTAATCTTGGTGTTAGACCTGTAACAGCAGGTAAAAACCTAGAAAAAACAACTAAATGAGCCACTGAAGACTCAAATAAGACACCATCAAACAAGTCACCAGCACCAAAAGATATTACCTGTAGCTAATTTATTTGAAAGTACTAGCCGAGATTTTTCTCATGAGTAATGTTATTTAAAATAATTAGCATACGCAAAGGACAGACTGCAACTCTCTTTCACCAAAGTATTAATGCAAATAGAGTGATTAGCAATTACTGATTTGGTCCTTAAAACAATGTAACTTTAAGGTTATGTTCTCTCTTTTCCTCTGCTCAGAAGCATTTTGCACAGTGGTGCAGATTGCCTCTAAACTGCAGATTTATGATGTAATAGTGAAGCAATATGCAATGACACTGCACATTATGTTACATTTCTGCTGGTTGGGTTCCTCTTTTTTTTTTCCAATTTTCAGCAACTGTATAGCCTGTTTTAGCTACTGAAGCATGGTTCATAGAACATAGATTATATTCTTTAATACAGTTTGCATTATTCCTCTGCTGGAATATGGATGAAGAGCACATGTACCCATCTCCCACTAGGTTACCTGGCACTGTAAATCTAGTATCTAGTACTGTAAATTTAAAATGCCTTTGATATAACACACTATGCTGCCTTGGGGAGAGGCAGGGTAGCAAAAGCTCAGCCCATGTAATACTAGGCCACAGTCTCCCTGTTCTCTCCTTTTGTTCCACCAGAGGTCTGCCTAGATCAGAGCAGCTCTCACATTACATCACCAGGGACCAGCTCTGTAGTTTGTTGCGATTTCCTTTGTCCTGGGAGAAGGTACAATATTTTTTTTTTATTTATTAAAAAGACTGGGGAATAGAATCAAAGTCATAGAATCATCAAGGCTGGAAGAGAACTACAAGACTATCCAGTTCAACCATCCACCCAGCACTACCACTGTAACCCCTAAACCACATCACCCAATGCCAGATCCAGACACCTCTCAACCACCTCCCCCTGGGCAACCTATTCCAATGCCTGACGATCTTAACAGTGGAAAGTTTTCCTAATATCTAACCTGAATCTCCCCTGTCTCAGCTTAAAGATAATTCCTCTGCTCCTGTCAGTGCAGGCACAGCAAAGACCAACCCCTACCTCAAGACAGCCTCCTTTCAGGGAGTTGTGGAGAACGATGAAGCTCCCGCTGAGCCTCCTCAAGACTAAACAAAACCAGCTCCCTCAGCCACATGACATAAGTCATGTTTTTTAGAATCTTCACAAGCCACAGATAGCTCCAAGACTTCCTTTTCAGCATCTGTTTGTAATTCAGTTCACTTTCCATTACTAACCTATGGACGAGAATTTCCTTTCATAGAGAGTAACAGTGGAAGCTTTCCTGCTTGCGGATACCTGAGCAAATACATTTGGAATATTAAACACCTGCTAATTGGAGGCAGATTTCCAAAATCAACATGTGTGCCTACTTATATGGGCAAATTACAAATTCCTCTCCAGCTGGACAAGAGAACTGGTTCAAGGATTTTGTTTCCAGCAGAGAGATCAGTGCCATATTCATTTGGAATTCCTTTGTATACCAGGCTGCCTCCAGACAGCCTAACTGGCCGCTGCGCATGATTTAGACTAGTTATTTTCTAATAGCTCTGCCATTAGACTAGCCAAGTATATGACAGGTTTTCTTCACAGCTTTCTGAGATATCTTTATATAACCATTCATTTTCACTGTCAGACTGTATTTCTTATATCTTAGTGCTCTTCCCAGAAGGAGACCTAGACTTAACACATAACATCAACATGTCAGCTTGCACCGAGGTACCAAAGGCACCGCTCGGTGTGTGGAGATTTTGAGAAATCGCAATAGCAATGTTTCCTTTTAATAAACAATGAGGTAAGTACCAACAGGTTAAAATCTTGCCTTTAAACGATTTACTCTTCTCCACTAAATGTGTAAAAAATTAACAAAATAATAACTGAAAAAGGCATCATTTTAGAATAAATTTCTAGGACTAATATTGGTACAGGGTTTGTCTTAAGAAAAAGAATTCACCATGAATCAAAAAGCAAAACACTTTTAAATTAGAAAATATCATAAAATTATTCTGTGTTAAAACTACAATAATATGGCATATCCTTATCTTTGTGTTTCTTTCTCAACTCCTGGACATAGATTCCTGTGTGCTGATGCTAAACTTAGAAAAAATATCTCTGGAAATTTTTTCTTTGCAAATGCATTCCAGGAGTATAATTTTCTTGTAAGTGGTCTTGTTATGAATGTTCTTACTGTGGCTTTTTTTCCTCAAGATAGAAATATACCCAAAGGAATAATGGTCTCTTCTAAAAGTGTTTTGCAACTTTTTTTATAACATGTGACAAACTTTCTGTGTATCATACTGAAAAACTAAAAGAGGATTTTACAGAGGGGGAAAAAAAACCCCAAAACAACAACAAAAAAACCACCCCCAAAAACCAGAACACCCAAACAACACACATTTTGGATATGTTCTTCAGAATATACCTGATTTAAAAAAACCTCAACATATTAATCATTTTATTATCAGTGCCAAGAATTTCCAGGAGCAATCATTTTCCATCCCTAAAAAGACATGACAGCAGAAGCAACTCCAGTCCTTTTCCCTGCAATTCCAACTTCAGATCCCTAAGGAATGGCCTTCAGAAACTGAGAAATTTCTGGTCTTATTCATCTCCTCTCTCTCAGTACATCTTACTGCCTATTCACTGGTAATTGAGCAAGGATAGCAAAAAAAAGCCCAGCAAAACAAAACTAACAAAAATACCAACCCAAACCAAGAACAGCAACCAAAAAAAAGACCCACAGAAAAAAAAACCCAAACCAAACAAACCAAAAACAGAACCCCACAATCCTAAACATCAAATTTACTCAAGAAGATCAAGATAATTTGAAATGATGCCCTAATTGTCAGCAACAAAGAGTAAATGGCATAGACTAATGTGCAAAGATACAAACCCAAGGTGCATATAAGTTGATGGATGAATTACAATGTTAAAATTAGACAAGAGGGAAGAAAGATAGATAATCTGTCATTTTCATAATACATCAACATTTGCTCATATGCTCAGAGATCTTTTTCAAATCCCTTTTTATCACAAACTTCAGACTTCAGCTTGACTTAGTAACAAAGCATCTGAATAGGGGGAATAGAGCAAAATTGTCTGAACAGCCTTAAACAGAGCATTACAATTGGATGTTCCTGTAATAAACTGCAACACTGCTCTGAAGAGGAAACAGAACCTCATGGCTGTTACTCAGTAATTTTCTGAAAGATAGGTTCAATAAAAATATATCCAGTTTCTGCACTACTAAATCTCACAAGACCACAAAAGCTTTATATATTTTATTGAATTATGCCTGAAGCATAGATTTGTAAATGAGAAATTATCTGTTCCTGAAACCTAGCAAAAAGATATCATTTTATTCTCCAAAACTGATTGTATCATTCTGTCTACTCCCCCCCCCCACTTTTTTTTTCATGGACTATAAAGAGTAAGCTAAAATAGCAGAAAATGTCGAAGACTTTCTTGACTGTTTAAAATACTTATCTACATACCACAAAAACGCAGATGATTTTCTTTAAAGTGAACAGTGCAATGAGATATTGTTACACTATGATAGAACTATCCTTTTTATGCTCTCATTATGATTTTAAGTAGGTGAGTTTATTGCATACAGCACTTACTCTCTTAGTGAAGCATGAACACAAAGACTGTTGCTGAGATTCAACTAAATTTTTTAAAACCAACCAGGAAATGCTTTTTGTTCATTTTGTTTCCAACCCTAATACATCTTTTTGATACGTCTACGGGTTATGTCTATGCAAGTTGGCATACATGCACAACAGAAAGCAGTCAAGGTTCCTCTCAATTTTGAATAAAAATATTCAAATGATTTGTTCAGTTTTTAGTAACTCATTGGCTTGCAGTCAGTGGATAACATTCACTTGGAACACCTATCTGCAAGAAATATTTGTCCAAAGTCTTTACATCTTAGCTGCTAACATAGTAAGACTTCGACATTCAAGAATATCAGAGGAGGAAGAAAAACAATCACTAATGAAATTTGCATGCCTCTTTCCAACAAGTCCAGAGCTTCTAAAATGTGGGTTCTGTTTTTTCATAAGCCCAGAAACCAGTGCTGCAGCCAGAGATTGCTGCATTTCCTCTGTAACATCACCCAGCAAGAGGCCATATAATTTAGAAAAGCAAACCAGAAGACTGGTGCCTCCCTGTGGAAAAATTACTGTATTTTCACAAATGTCAGACTGATCCAGCCATCAAAGGCAATGCTGCTGACTGATGTCTGAGTCAGAGACAAACAAACAAATCTAAAGATAACTTTAATGGAGCGAATATAAAAGGATCAAAGAGGAAAGTAGGTGCATGCAACAGTAGCACACATTTGGAGTTAGCTGAAAAGCAAGGAAATTCAAAAGGAGGGAGGGAACATGATTTCCTACTTCCAAAATTCAGACATAAGCATGGTGCCTAAAAAAAGACATCGAGACATAAATCTGGCTCACCTTTCCATCACCACACTCGGCTTACTGGCAGTAAAGCCAGCAACAACCCCGCTGCACGCTCTGTCAAGGTACAGGTTGACTGCAGGGCAAATGCTCTGATCTTAAAAGCGTACTGAAATCTCAGCTACTGACAACTAAACATTCCACCAGGCAGTCCCACTGAGAAGCCACTCTCTCCAGGTTTCCACAGTCACGTCCCACTCTCATGGAGTTACAAAGTCACTCCGTACTTTCCAAGCCAAGAGGCAGAGAGCGTGCACGGACTAATGTTGAATAAGTGATAAAGATGGATAGCTAGTGACCAGGGAGGTTTGAAATGCTTAGGGATAGTGACAGAAAAGGATATAAACGGAATCAAAGCACCGTTTAGGCGTTACCAAGGCATGAGTTCTTTAAGGACTGAATTCTTCTCCTGATTCAGGAGATTCACAACAGCAGTGAACTGACTCCTGACTTACATCATTCCTGCACAGCTCTTGCTGATGAGGGCTCAGCTTTTGCTCCACTTAATGTCATCTGAAGAATAATCTTTTAAGGCCCAAAGCCAGATCCTGTAAGAATACACTAGTCCCCTGATCTTTATCTATCTTCAGACTAATAGCAACAGAGAACAAAACTCAATATTGTTGTATTAGCTCTATTATTATTTATAACAGAAACCCTTGATCTCTTAACCTCATGCCAACTACATTTTGCCTAGCTTTGCAGCATAGATTTTTCCTTACCTTACCAGCAGCTATTTACCTCTTTAAATAACACACACAGTTACATTACAATAAAACCAATTTGCAAGTATTGTTATTGCAGTAGGCAACGGGAAATTGCTTCTTACAGATTTAGTGCAGTTTTTACAGTAAGAACAGTTTTTAACATATCCTAGGACAATATCAGTTTGTCATAATCAGCAAATTGCATCCCTGTCACTGAATTTACATAATGACTTCAGCAGAGGTAACTACAACTATTAACTTTAGTAACTCTTCCACAGTTTAATGAACAGGAAACCTCTCATGTTATCTCTAAAAATAAGCTGTTAAAGTTAGCAGCTTTCCAAAGCAATCTACATTGCAATAACTGCAGCTTGCCTCGTGTGAAGATCAGATAAAGGTACTACTTCCTCGGAAGTACCAACAGGAGAAGCCCACCTACCCAAACAGTTTCCTGTTGTTTTGACAACAAACAGGAGAAAAAAAAAAAGTGCAAGTACCTTTTTCCACCCTGAATGTGTTCCTGCTCTTTTTTTTTCATTAGGAAGAGCACTTCAGCAGGACAGCTTATCCCTTTGTGACCTTAGGGACACTAATAAGCCACAAGTCATATGTTGAGTACTGGCCAACTCTGTAATACTCATATGCCATCAGCTAGGGACTAGAAAATTCAAGAATTGCTATGAAATGAATATTTTATGAGGATGGGGAGAGATCTTGAGAATTCTTTTCTTCTGATTCCCATGAAAACATTATAAGTAATGCCTACTAGGAATATTTGCATATTGCAGTGATGCCTCAGTGAAGTCCAGCTCCCCTAAGACTAGTCAGAAACGAGCATGTTTTCAATACCTGCCCTTCTAAGTGTTTCAAAATTAGGTTCAAAACTTGCAATTACTAAAGAAGGGCCAACAGCAAGGTTTATGGAAAGCCACAAAAGACCAAGCGAAAAAAGCAGTCAGAGCCTTGCATACTGAAGATTACTTCTCTTTTAAAATGTTTCAGAAACTTGGTGCACAGAATGATATTTAAGAGAGTCTTTAAAAGGATATTAATTTCAAATTAAACAATTAAATTGTTAGGAATACATGACAAAGAAGCCAGTGAAAACAGAACTGCCCATTACCAGAGAAGTAGGACCTGAAGAGAATACTAGTCCTCATTTTAACTTTTCATTTTCTACACCTGTTGCATACTATGCAAAATCCAGTGGTTGCTAATCAATCTGAGGTACCCTAAACATTCAAATATTAGAAAATATATTTATGCACAATTTTCATTACAAATCTCTATATATTTCTATACCAACATACAGGTACTACTGTATCATGTATCTACACTTTAAAGAGTCTTCAAGGTTCAAAGCTTCAAGCTTTCTTTAGAAGACTGAGGTCTGGAGATTTATTTAATGAGCTTCTTTACTTTTAACTAGCTATCAAGTTAAAATTGTTGAGAAACAAGAAAAATCAAAGTGCCTTTTATGAAACTGGAACCAGCTCTAGGGAGAACAAGCACATTAGGATAGGGATGCTAACTGCTTCCTTACTTAATGTTTTCTTGAGGTAATTTTAGTCAAAATTTCCATAGATCTCAAACAATTCTGAAAATGGTGTCGTTCATACTATACAATACCTTGATTAAAGGTAAGACCATGTAAATGGAAGTAATGGGAGGAAAAAAGGGAGATTATCATGAGTTTGTGTGACTTCAGGAGCTACCAGCGTTGGTTGACAGCCAGCTGAACGTGAGCTGCCAGTGTGCCCAGGTGGCCAAGAGGGCCAATGGCATCCTGGCTCATATCAGAGAAAGTGTGGCCAGCAGGACTAGGAAGTGATTATCCCTCTGAAAGATCCCACTGGTGAGGCTGCACCTTGAATCCTGTGCTCAGTTTCGGGCCCCTCATGACAAAAAAAAGACATTGAGGTACTGGAGCAAGACCAGAGAAGGGCAACAAAGCTGGTGAAGGATCTGGAGCACGAGTCTTACGAGGAGCAGCAGAGGGAACTGGAGTTATTTAGCCTGGAGAAAAGGAAGCTCAGAGGATGCCTTATCACTCTCTACAACTGCCTGAAAGGAGGCTGTAGCAAGGTGGGGTCGGTCTCTTTCCCCAGGCAACCAGTGACAGGACAGGAGGAAATGGCTTCAAGCTGCACCAGGGGAGATTCAGGTTGGACATGAGGAAGAATTTCTGTACTGAAAAGGTGTTTCAGTAACGGAATTGACTGCCCAGGGAAGTGGTGGAGTTACCATCCCTGGGAGTGCTCAAGAAACAACTGAACACGGCGCTTTGTGCTATGGTTTAGTTGACATGATGATGTCAAAGACTGGACTTGATGATCTTGGAGGTCTTTTCCAGCCTTGAGGATTTTATGGCTCTATATGGTAATAATTGCACAGACAATGTTAGTTCTGGCCCCTCAGTTTAGTCCTCCATTTCACATTGAACGTCAGTAATCTTCAACATTGCCTTGCTTGATCATATGTAGACATGACAATGACAAGTACAGTAGCTCAGAAATGTTAC
This sequence comes from Mohoua ochrocephala, assembly GCA_013398855.1. NCBI lineage: Eukaryota > Metazoa > Chordata > Aves > Passeriformes > Acanthizidae > Mohoua > Mohoua ochrocephala. Next base: position 3,025 of record VZTA01023717.1, on the reverse strand, counting down.
CTGTATACAATAAAAAATTAATTAAAATTGCTGTGGGAACTATTACCTTGTTTAAACAAGTACAGTAGGATAATGTTAAGTACTCCCTTTAGGTGGCTGATGCAGAATACTTAACACTAAATCTCCTTCTGTTACTTCGGCTAAAGCAGTTCCATGGTTCTTTTTCAATTAGATTTTGTAAATTCTGTGATATAAAGAAACAGGCTGAAGTATTGATAATCGTTTCGCACGTTTTAGTATACCCATAAGAAATTAATATATCTAATTGCACATAATTAAGCTGTTGTTGTGAATGCTGTACCACTGATCATGAATAAAACCTTTTCATACTTTAAAAAAAAATTAAGAAAATTATGCTCTCACATAAGCATAGGCAATCACGAATAAAATGAAGGTCTGAAATTAAATTCAAATGTATTATCAACCTGTATTTTGATAGTTTTTACCAGATTTTGTAAACCTTTCAGCAGCTGATTTGAGTTTTGCTGGAAGATAGACTTCAGCTAAATGCTTGAAACAATCAAGCTCACCCAGTTATCAAACCCCACGTTAGTGTGCATTATGAACTGGGATTATACTGTCTGTATAGCATCCACCCAGAACACCAGCCCGAACTAATGTTGCTGGAAACTCCCCACAGCAAGAACTGTATTTCAGTACACTAAATTCAGGATATGTAAGAATGTAGAGAGTTTATAAAAAGTCTGTGTTTCCCCCTAAATTATTTTTCCATTCACAGATTGCATTCTTTGTGGCCTAAATTAGCCTAGAAACAACAGCAGACAAATTTAAGCTGCTCAGAATGAAATTTTCTATGTTGCACGTCTACCTCAGGCTGATTTCTTTTTCCTTTAAGTTTCATTTAAAATAGTTCAGCCTACTTTTAGGGGACAAAAATACAGTGCTTTACACTATGCTGGAAAGCTTCTGTGCTTTGAAGTGCAGGCTTGAAATCAGGATGTGAAATGTCTGGGTGTCAAGAATATGTCTTTTGCAATCCCTATGAAAAATCCAAGGGGAAAAAAAAAAAAATTAAAAAAAAAGGTGGCAGTGCAATAATACCCTCCATTCTTCCGCTCAGCCGATTGAGCTGCTTAATGTGGAACACAGGGCAGAACGACACACACATGTGGGGAGTCAAAAAATATCCTAGTTCTGATCTTTACATGGCACAAATATGAGCATGGGAAGGGGGAGAATTGGTTTCTGCTCAAGTGATTTGTCTAAGAGTTTCTGTCCTGTTCGGCAATATCAAAATCAGCCACGAGAAATTTGCGTTAATCGGCGACAGTTCAAGTGAAATTCCCACACTTCCCTCGGATGTGTTGCCCACAAAACTGTCTCCTAAAGAGGCAGCCCCACTCTGCCTCTGAGCATTAATACTGACATTAATACTGCTGTGCCTGCCCAGTGAAATGGGTCAGGAAATGATCTGCGCTCAAAGCTACACCAGCCAGATTCATTTATTTATTTATTTATTTATTTGTGCAGACCTAACCTCCAAAGAGGAACTACTTCTTTTAGGCAGATGGGCACTTCCTGCCAATTTAAGTGTTCATGGAATTATGGGATTAGAATTGACTTCTAAGGAAACAAAAAAAATCATATTTTAAATGGTGTTTAACCAAGCATTAATTAGGTGTGAAACTCTGAGCTAGTCCATTAATAATGAAGTTGCCAACTAAAAATTTAAAGAAGCAAAGATCAAATAAAGATAAAACAGACTAAATCTAATTTTTATTCTGCATTTTTATATAGTGAAGTATTTTATGTCATTTAGTCTTCTCATACTTAGAGGTAAAATGACCTCCTACTGTTTTGGAAAAGCTGTTGAACTGGACCAAAACTGTCCACTGAGACACTGCCAATTAAGCATATATTATAGAATTGCACCTGCATGTCAGAATAACATTTAAAACTCATATGCGTGGAAGTGTTTTTTTTCAGGATGAAGGCCTAGTTTTCTATAGTTTACAAGAAATTTATTCATTCATACAGGCACAAGAAGAATTTCTGTATGAATCAAGATTCTTCATAGGGTTGCATTCCCATTGCAAAGGTAGAAGTGAATCCAGATAAAATATTATAATTCAAGCTACAAGCGCACTTTCCATTTTAGCTTTCTATTTTTCATATTAGGGAAAGGAATATTGACATCTTCATAACAAAATATTTAATGGCAAAGCCTGTGCATAAGAGCGTGGTTTATGAGTTGCTTTGTAAGAGCATGAGCTCGTCAGAATTATTGAAATAACTCCCTCCTACCTTCTTCTCGCACTGAAGATAGCGAGTGATATTTTGCTTCGTGATTCATTTTCCTCTCCAGACAATAATTCCCCTGCATCCTTATTTTCCCTTTCAAGACATTTTTATAAACAAAGAAAGCAAATGCAAAGCCAAAAGAATTATAAACATAATGCATTATGTATTATATTCAAATGCACGGCATTAAAAATTATATTCAAAATAAGAAATTTGTAAGTGAAAAATTTTTGCAACTGTTTCAGAGACTACTAATAATTTTCTGGTCATTTTAAATTGACTACGGATGTTTCACATTCGTCACTTATTGTTTGCATTTGCTTTACAAATATGCTCTTACAGTGTAGCTGAATGTCTTGGTCTAATGTATTTTGTAACAATGTAGTTGGTTCTAAAAAATATTTTTTAAACATGTAGTAGAAGACAAAAAATTTCTATGTTTTCCTAAATTTGCATTCTCCTCCCTTAAGAATCCACCATACTGACAGCAACCAATCCCAGATAAACTGCTCTAGGAAGCGATGAAATGTCCTTGATGTGGCCTTAATGTAACAGAGACGAAGGCACATTCGATTTCATAGAGATGCCTTACATTTCTACTACCAACGACAAGACTAAACTCAAGTGCTGGCTCTTCGCAAATCTGACTGCCATTTACACTGAGACCTCTCCACAGAACTCCTGTTTCCTGAAGTAACATTAGTGCAAAAGCAAATTAGATCCCTTAAGTCAATGACCTAGTAGTTGATCTAGTTAAACTTGG
>VZTA01023716.1:0-10161 GCA_013398855.1 Mohoua ochrocephala | reverse complement strand
AGTTGTGCTGCTCCTTCTTCTCTCCCCCGCTCCCTCCCTCCGTTCCCGGTGTGTTTTCCTTGCAGGGGTCCGCAGAATATTCCGAGCTGGAAGGGACCCGCGAGGATCATCGCGTCCAGCTCTTAGCCCTGCACAGGACACCTTCATGTGCCTCCTGGACGTGCAGTCAGGGTTAGGTGTGCGAAACTCCGCGGAGTTTTGGAGGAGAAAGTTAGGAGCGATGTGGGGTGAGGAGTTCTGTTTGGAGCTAGGAGTTCGTGTTAGGGGCTGCGAGGCTTCGCCTCACCCTTTTGTCTGTCCCCTCTCCTTGTCTGCAGAGCCGCGGGTGTAAAATACACAGAGCCCGCGAGACAAGACTTGAGATTACTGATTTCATTCTCTGCAGCAACCTGTGTGTTGTCAGAGGGCAGGGGTAAGTGGGATGCTGGGGAGAGATTCCTCCCTGTGAGGGTGGGTGGTGAGGCACCGAAACAGGTTGCCCAGAGAAGCTGTGGCCGCTCCCTCCATCCCTGGGTGTTGTTTGTAAACAAACATAACCTGGTAAGTGTCTCATCTGTCTCGATAAGTGCACGGGGGAAGTCGTGTCGTGATAAGGGCAAGTGGTTGGCGTTGTTGCTGTAGAGTTGTGGAGTTCCTGTTTGTAGTTTGGTTTTTTTTTTTTCTTTCTGTGGAGAGTGGAGGGGAAGAGAAGTGCAATACAGCGTGGTCTTTTAGTCTTCACTCTGGGGAAATAAAAGAACGGAAAAAAGTGTGTGAATGAGTGAAGAGCTCTTGTGATGATTGTGGAGAGCTGTTGAACAGCTGGGATTCAGGCTGCAGGCTGGTCTTGTCTTTTTGGTTGTCCGTCACAGTTTCTGACGGAAAAAAAACCCAACACGTGTGTTGTGCTCTTTTCAAATGCTTTACAGGCGGGATAGCGTCAGGAAAAAACTTGTTTACTGGGCTTACCAAAACAAGCATCTCCAAAAAACTGCAGCCTGTGTGTATTGTGTGTAGAGCTCGTGCTATCGCAGTCCACGGGCATAAACGAGTCGGATTCCGTTGGTAGCGAGAGGTTTATNTGACAGCGCGTTAGGAGACCGCAGGTAACAGCAGGTTTGTTTTTTTCTGAAATGTTCTCTCTTAGCCCGGAGAGCTGTACTTTCAGGCTGATTCATGACATTATTTCTGTGGGGGCTGGACTCTGTAGCGAGGGACTGATTAGTCCTTGCTCTGCTCTCCAGGCTGGGAAAGGAACACCCTCTGGATGAGGTGAGAGGCCAGCAGAGCGCGGGGTTGCTTGTTTAGGTTTTCTCATGCTCTGTCGAGGTGTCGGTGCGTGAGCAGGTTGTTTGTGTGCTTGTTCTGAGGCGCAGCTTTCGAACTTCTAACGTTTACGAGCGCCAGCGAATTCGGTGGGGGATGAGAATGTGAGTAAAAGAGGCGTTTACGAAGTCCCTTCCCCCCTTTGCTTAGCACTATCATGATGAAAGATAGCATGAGTTACAAAAGCCTTTAAGAAGAGGAAGGGGAGGGTCTTGTTTAAGGTGGCTTCCACTTAAAGATGAGTCTGAGCACATGCTGAGCAGCATATTGGGGATGCTGAGAAGAGTAACCTGATTGTTGTTCTGCAGTTGTGTGGGTCAGATACACCGACGGTCACCAAGAGGAGTGTAAGTGTTTGAAGATCCAGTTTTCTTTATTGAAGAGGCTGGACGCGCGTGATAGAGTCTCGGAGAAGAATTCATCAGCTTCCCCGAGGTTCTGTTTAACGGTAAAAGAAACGGCACAGTTGAAAAAATGAGGTTTGAAAATTGGTCTCTGAACTGTTCTCTTGTTTTCTTCCACCCAGCAGCCAGGTTCACCAACAAAATCAAATACGCTGGAATTGCACAGCGAATCTCCAAAGGAAAGGCTCTCTCTGGGTCCTCCTCCATCTTCCTGTTCCACTTGATCTTGCCGAAATCTTGAGCACCAGTTGATATAATTGAGTTTATTGGAGCTCAAAAAAACCTCCCTGTTACCGAGAGCAACTTTAAAAAACAAACCTTGTTTCCATCTCTCTAATCCCTTTCCCACAAAAGTACTGGGAGAACAGGCTTTGTAGTAGGTTCTGGGTAACAATGAATCGGAGCTCTGCTTGAGACTGAAGCAAATTCCTAAGTTTTGTTTGTATAAAGAACAGTACGCAAAGTTTTAATTATTATAAAAAGTGTTCCAGAGTTTTCAAATGTATTCAATGCTGCCTTAATGGTTGTGCATGTAAATGCCCTGTAATTGAAAGCATCCATTTATGGGCCTGACTTGCTAAGTGAGCTGTAAATTCTGCTTTTCAGATTGGATTTAATGACTTTTATCATAAAGCCATAAACTGGTTGTGAACTGTGCCGAGAGGCAAACAATACCTAAGCTTACTTTGCCAAAATATTTGTAATTGTTGATTTGTTAAACTGAATTGCTGCAGGTCATGCGATGGGATTAGGTTTTTGTAATAGAATGGAGAGTACAGGCAGCCCTGTGCTCAATACTCTCTGGGCTAGAAGAAATTGGCTACTGCAGAAAACCTTCCTAAACATTCCTCTCCACTTCCAGTAACAGAACCTCCATTGCAAACAGTGAGCCTTCATTCCAGATGACTTTTTGCTCCGATTATGTGTTTGACAGCCACAGTGCGAGCTAAGACCAAGCAGAGACTGTGAGAGAGCAGCTCCTGGGTCTCCCATCAGTTTAGTCTGGGGCTCGAGCTTAGTTAGAAACACTGTAGCAGTAAGAGTTTAACATCAGATACATAACGCAGTGGAACCCTGCTTATCGAGGGCGTGGGGGGATGGCTTGTTTGAGGAACACTAGGCCTGTATTGAAAGTGAACTCGCATTAACTAATTGTTAAATGCAATTGTTTGGGCTTTAACAAAGTGGAGGAGCTGCTAAGCTATAAACTGAAACAGGTACCTAGGTAACTGATAGCGGTTCTGTGAATAGTCCTGTCAAATTTAGCCTAGGAATATTTATTTTCTAAAATAATGGAGCTGACACTTGCCTGTTGCACATGGAAAATCATAGTCAAAATTAATGAGGTGAGAAGGGCTTAAACTGCTGTGGTTTGGAGTGTTTATTCACTGCTTTTCTGGGGCTGTTGATGTCCCTTTTGAGTTTCAAGAAGCAGTGCTCCAATGCTGTTCATAATACTAAATAAGTGGAAGAATTTTGCATCTTTGTAGAGACAGGTGGATTGGCCAACAACAGTTGTGGTAATTTTCCCCTTCTGCAGTTCTAGGAGAGTCGCTAAAATACATTGGTCCCTCCAGTAGTTTAATCAAAGGTTAGTAAAATTAACAACTCCTCCTTCTCGTGTCTCCTGTTGCGGGCAATTTTAGTATGCCACGAGTTCACGTGTTGGATGGAGTGCTAATTTTTTAATAGCAATACACCTTTTCATTACTGCATTTGGCTACAATTTGAGGTAGCTGTTAGTAATTGAAGAAAAAGCCAACTTCCCAAGCTTTTTTAAGATCATGATCATGCTTATTTTGTTCAGTGTATGAGAAATTTGAGTTTTCTCATTTGATTCATAAATAGACTTCATGGAGTGAGCAAGAGGGAAAGGATACACTGTCATAATAGGTGAGTAATTATGTTTTCAATGAATACAGTTACATAGAGTTTCAAGATGCATTGCAGTACTAGACCATGGTAAACTTAAAAACGAATGTGTAAATCGAGTCTCTGTATGGGCATGTTTCAATTTACCACTCTGAAGTAAAGTTTTCCTCCCAGAGGAGGAAATCCCTTTGCTCCCCCTGCCCTCCAAGATCACAAGCATCATGCCGTGAACTTCATCAGCCTGTGTCAAAACAGACCCAGCGCCTTGGTCTTGCTCCTCTGAGCTCTGGTCTCTGAGCTGAGCTGGCCAGAGCTCCTGGGGATGGGAACTCCCCAGAGCCACCCGCCCTGCTGGGCTAATTGGCTGAAAACCTGCCCTGGAGTCTGAGATTACTGCATTACTCAGTAGGGCTGAACTCCCCTTTCATCAAAGGAAAACCCAAAACAAACCCTAACACCCAAACCCCAGTAAGGGAATACTGTTCTACTCTGACCTGAGTATGAGAAGGTAAGAACGAGCACCATATCACTTTTTTTTGGTGATCATTCATCAGTATCCCCAAACCAGGTATCCATCATTCATTTGTAGGAAATTAGCCCTTCTGGAATCAAGAAAGGCGGTTTTTGAAGGAGTGGTGGGTGCAGCAGACTTATCTGTTCCACCGGGTGATTTAAGCTAGGGTATGTTCTGTCTGAAATGGAAAAGACTGACTTTTGATTTTAGTTTGAATTTCATGCTGAATTCAGGTGCGCGTTGTTGCGCTTGGTGAAATTGATAGAGAATCTTGTCCAGATTCCAGGATTAATGAAAAAAACACTGCCTTTAAAAAAAAATGTCAAAAATGGGACTAAAATAGGGAGGAAATAAGCTTGTAGACTTTCTCTCAAATACCACAAATTATTTTCCTCGATCTTCTTTCCTCAGGAGCTTAACTTCTGTCCTCTTTATTCCAGAAGAGCTCTTACAAATGAAATTTCTCTAAGCCAGAATACTTCTAGTAAAACCAGGAGAGATCAGATTTCTTTATTTCAAGTTTAAGATGAATAAGCAGACTGATATGAAATATGTTGCATAAGGCTTTAGAATAAATTAGCCAGAAATCACTTGATATTTTTGGTAGCACCAGTGTGTTTATAGTATGTTCCAGACACTCAGGAAAGGAAAATTTCCCTTGAAGACTTTAGTCTGCTAGCATGCTGCCCTTAAGGTTTTCTTCATCTTTTATGCTTAGTTATTGCTGGGATCATGGGCTTAATATTTAATACTTGTTCCAGAGAGCCACAGTAGGATGGAATAATAGCAGACATGACTCAAACTTTGACTTTAGAAGTTGCCAACTATGACAGTGTTTGACCAACTATAGAAACATGTGTGCATCAGGGAGCAGAGATATGCTGCGGGGGCAGAGATGAAACAAATACCACCAAAGTTAGGCAATTTGTAGCTTTTCCAGTCTTAATCTGTTGGGAGTAACAGCACACGCTCTCCGTGTTCCAGCAATCTAAGGGAACTTTTGTACCTTTCTGGGTAACAGTGAGTGCTCCCTGAGTATCCAAAGCTGCAGTTTGAAGACACAGTCCAGAGATGGACTTGGGATAGAAATGGATGAAATGGAAGTTTTCTGCTGTGGAACACACTGCTGACTTGGTGCTACTAGCTCAACTACAGTTGAGCTTGGAAAGGGGTCTTGAAAATCTCCCTGGAGTTACCCAGAGAGTCCCTGAATCTTGGTGTGTTGTGGTGGATATTGGAGATAGTGCAGAGGAAGGAAAAAAAAGATCAAATTTGGGCCGTGCCATTGGGCCTCAGTAGAAGAGAGCAAAGGGGAGGTGGTGCAAAGAGTGAGTGATGGGGAAGCACATCTGAGCTCCTTTTAAAAGCAAAGGCTTTTAAAGTACTCAGTTTTTTGAGAAGGTTGGCTATAAACTACGAGGGAATCACAAAAAAACACTTCAAGTAAGAGGGGATGTTACATATTCAGCATGTATTTAATCTGAGGCTGTTTTAGCAATGTGGAAATGTTTTTTGCAGCATTGGGAAAGATTGTTTTCTGTGTGCATTTGGGGGAAGAACATACTTCATTTTTTTTTTAGCGGATAAAGAATGTGTGCCAGGCAAAAATCTAGAGGAATGTTTCTAGCAAGAGGCAAGTGTCAGCAGCGTCAGTGTATGCAGTTATTGTTCTTTAGGAGATCAAAACTTCTTCTATTACTGTATCCATTTGAAGGTAAAAGTTATAATTGATGAATAGAAATGGGATTTGCTGGCCAAAAATGAGCTTTAATAGTGGCTCCTAAACCTATTAGAATAAACAAAGTGTTTCTGGTACTCTCTGGGTGGGTACAGTTAGAACCCAACGCAGGTCTAGGGCTCCTTATTTTTATTTGAGCTCCTGACAGATGTTCAGCAGCAGACGTGCCCCCTGCCTTCTATCTCCAGTTTCCCATGAGGTGTAAATTTCTGTCTTTGTACTTTTTATTTAAATCATAGTGTTGAGAGCTTTAGGATAATATGGCCAAAGGGATAGGTGCAAAGATAACCTCAGGCCGATATAATTTTTTTCTGTGGTCCTTAGATTAGTCCTTGTGCAGTGTCTTCAAGTACTTGTAATTTAATTGAAGAAGTAAAGCTTTCAGGCTTGGCCTCTGTCCAGAGGAGCATCCCAAACCGTGTGAGGTGTGTTCAGATAGTTTCTTTGTGACAAGAAGAGGCTGAGAGCCCCCTTATTTGAGGGAGGGACGTGATTCGAGTGTACTGAATCAGGAAGCTTGCAGACCAGATGGATACAAATAGTTCTTCAGCGAGGTTTGCAGTGGTAGAACAAGAAGGACTTTCTGAAACTAGGAAGGGAATAAATTAAATTACTAAAAGTAGTTCTTTTAACAGTGGACAGTTGAATGCTAGTGCAGTCTGCCACGAGAGGTTGTGGAGGCTTGTTCAAAAGGTGGTTAGATGGATTTGTGGACAGCAAGCCCATAAATTGCTGCTGACGGGAATAAGTAGCAATGTAGCCTTTAATTTTGTGTTGTAACAGTTTAAATTGCCGAAGGATTATGAGGAGAGTGGGCTACAGAAAACAGCCAGGTTCACGTGCTTTCCTTGAATAGCATGTCCTTTTGCCACCCTTGGAGCCATTGGAGCACTAGGCTGGATGCACCGTTGCTGCTTTTTTGTTGTAAAATCTGCGTTTATCCAAATTGCTCATAATTCAGCCCAATCATACCTTGCAGTTTGCTCTATCTTTTCTAGGCTCGGAGCAGAGTGCCTTTTTTTCATAAATTAAGCTGGCTGAAATACTCTCATGTGAGTACTCATCACAATTGGTTGAAGTATTAAGCTGAATGAAGTCCTGTCCTACTTGTGTCACATTCTCTCTGCTCACCCTTTGAAAGACACAGGGCCACTACTGGAATAACTTACTGAAATTCTTATTGATAACTCCTGGCAAATCCCTGACATGGCAAAACAATAGCTAGAAGGAAGAAGTTAGTTTTAGCCTCCCAGACTCCTTGTCTGCAGCTGTGATGTATGTTGTGTTTTTGTTAAATAGCTGCTAAGCTGCAAAAATCCTTGTTATAAAGGGCTCTTTAAATGTGTCCCTTGGTGTTTTGGGGTTTTTTACAGCTAGTTTTCATGGAGGTAGTAGATCAATTTGTGCTTTTTTGACTTCTTCTGCAGAAGCTGGATGAGCACACGTCTGTAAGGCAACTGTATGAAATTAAGTATGGTATCTGGAAATTTCTGATTAGTTAGGTCTGAGCGTACAGTCTTTTGTAAATGTGGAAAGAGATTTTTTTTTTTTAATTTATTTTCCTCTGAGTATGTCAAAATAATGAGAGTTCAAATACAGAGGAAAACTGAAATGTATGGAATTTCTAAATTTTTTCCTGCTCCAAGACTTAGGTCACTCAATGTGCATTTGAGGCAGAAAGGCAAATCTTTGTTTAAAAAAAACCCCAGAAAATTATGTATCATTCTTAAGGGAGAGAATACTGCAAAATTGGACACCTCATCACAAGGAGTATCGTAAAGCTGAAAAATTGGATAAAAGCCTTGAGAATGTTTGGAAGGCCTGGAAGAATAGGTTCTGAAAGAGGCTATTTACCACCTTGGTGGTAAATGAGACCTTTCTGAAGTCTGGGTTTTATAAGGCTGACAGTCAAAGGAGTATTCTGTGGCACTGAAAGGTGTCAAAATTGAAGCTAAAGAACAGGAAATACTCAGATAAGGATAAGAATTGGTGTGTGGATCAGCAGTGGTAGTGCTACTTGATTGCCTACATCTGTCAGCACTGAATTTAATGTTCAGATATTACACCATCAATTGCTACTCTTTGAAACACGATCTTAAAAGCCAAAGAGGTTGTCTCCTTCAGTTCAGTCTTTCTGAATTTCTTGTGTGCGCCTCTGAAGCGCCCAATGTTGGCCTTGCTCAAAGGCTGAAGTCTTTTTATAAAGCTGAAAGTGACTGCTCCTCCCTGTTTTAGAATTCGAGTGTATTCCTTCAACCAGTGGAGGCCGTGCGAGCCTGCCTGTTTAATGGCTGGAGCTGCTTGGTGTACTCTTTAGGGGTCTAATGTGTCTCACTGCCAGGCCTTCAAATGGTTCAGAGCATGTCAGGCTGCTCAATTTGGCTTTGTTACCAGAATAAACGGTTGAATTTAAAGCACGTTTCCAGCTATGCAGTCAACACTAGCACTGCCGTTGGAGTCTCGGGCTAGAGTTCTCTTTCCACACTCCTGTAACTCATCTGACGTCACCTGTAGCGCATCAGTACCATGGTGTGAGCAGCTTGTTAGCTTGAAAGAGAACTGACTTGGCAAAAAACCCACAAAACTGATCAGTTTTTACTCTTACCTGGCTGAATTTTTGTGGAAGAGCATTAGCACTGATGCCGAGATGGTGGTGCCACAGGAAAGAAAGGAAGGAGAAGTGGGCTTCCTGTGGCAAGAAGCTGTTGTGTTGGCTTGACTCCTTATAAAACTGTACCCTGAGTGTCCTAGTCAGTGTTTCATTAAGAACATTGTCTGTTCAGTTTGTTTTTCTTGTTTGCTGTAGCCAGGCCTCCAATGCAATGCTTTTGCAGTCAGCAAAACCTGCACTTGGAGTTACTGGGGACAATTCGGTAATAATTTAATGTTATTGGAAGAATGAAAGTTCTCTATAGTCTTGTGTGAAAATAAATGCTTTGACTTTTTACCAGGGCCTCTACTGACAAAAAAAGTGCAACAGTGTTAAAACTGAGAGAGGGTTGATCTGGATTGGGTATAAGGAAGAAATTCTTGCCTCTGGAAGGAGGTGAGGCCCTGGCAAAGGTTGGCCAGAGAAGTTGTGGCTGCCCCATCCCTGGAAGTGTCCAAGGCCAGGTTGGATGGAGCTCTAAGCAGCCTGGGATAGGGGAAGGTGTCCCTGCCCGTGGCAGCAACTGCAACAAGATGATTTTTAACAGTCCCTTCCCAAACTACTCAGTGATTCCGTGATTTAGGATGGAGTATTTTGAATGACTTGCATAAAGTTATCAGTGTTGGTCGTGGTCCCTGTTAATTGGAACCTCTGTCCCCTTGACCCCAGCAAACTACATTGCTTGCTTCAGTCATATTTTTGGGTGCTCTGAGAAGCTGGTTTATGGAGGTGTAATTTATTTGAAACTGAAATGTCATGCCTACTGAATGTTGTGTTTTGTGGAAGTTGCAAAGTTATGACTTAAAAGTTGCCTGTAGAATATAATCTAGTGTTTGTTGACGTGGCCCTCACTGAAACTGCAAGAATGTGACAAGGCATAAATTAGCCATGAATGCTGTAGCCTGAAGTACCTCGGATCACGCTGTTGTGCAGGTGGGAGACTTCAGCAAGATGGAGTTGGTATATTTTGGATAGATGTGGGGAGTGTGCCTGTGCGGGTCGGAGAGGCACGTAAGCTGCCTTCAAAGCTCAAGTCAAGTAGCCCTAAGGTAGTTTTAGCTTTTAGCTAAAACACGGTATTTTCAACTGGCTGAACTAACTTACACAGCTTGGGAATATGGGAACCTTCTGGAGTTCAAATACCCATTTGTTGCCTGGAAATAGGATAATTTTTGACATCAAAGCTCTGCTTCCATCCGTAGGACCGTTAATGTCCTTGAGCAATTTCTAACCGCTGTCTGCCTGTTGATTTCAGGTATTTTATTTTAATGCCTAAAACTGGCCTAATGGAAGCTGCAAAAGCAAGATGCGTTTTTCTAAGTGGCTATCATTTCTCTTTTAAATTATTTGAAGTGCATATTGCAGTGAATGCTAAACATAGCTCCAGTTTCAGCATTCCTTTTAATATTTCATTTTATATTAATATCCTGATCAGGTAGTTACACTGAATGAAAGGCTATCAAAATTGAAAACAGACAGTTCTACTACGCTGGTGCCTGCAAACTAAGATTTTAACTGTTCCTTTAATGAATTTTGAAAGAGTTGATTTTAAGAGGTGCCAGTTGAGAAGATTCATTATCTGTAGGCCATTGAATTTTAGAGGGGAAGAGGCTTATTAGTGTACTTAGGAGGAATTTGAAATTGGTGTCCCCCACGGAACAAAAATTGGTAGTTATTT
>VZTA01023715.1:41473-94416 GCA_013398855.1 Mohoua ochrocephala | reverse complement strand
CTCAGCAGTGCTGAATACACCTGGGGCGTGATCCCTTCCCTGGTCCTGCTGGCCACTCTATTTCTCATACAGGCCAGGATGCCTTTTTGGCCGCCTGGGCACAGCTGGCTCATGCTCAGCCACTGTCACCAGCAGCCCCAGGCCCTTTTCCAGTGGACAACTTTCCAGTCACTCTGCCCCCAGCCTATGGTACTACCTGGGATTGTTGTAACCCAAATGCAGGACCCGGCACTTGGCCTTGTTGAACCTCATACACTCGGCCTTGGCCCATCTCTGCAGCCATTCCAGATCCCTCTGCAGAGCCTCCCTGCAGCAGACCAACACTTCTGCTCCACTTGGTATCATCAGCAAACTCACTGAGGGTGAACTCAATCCCCTCATCTGTCATTAAGATGTTTAACAGAACTGGCCCTAATTCCGAGCCCTGGGGAACATCCACTGGTGACCGGCTGCCAAGTGGATTTAACTCCATTCACCGTCATTCTCTGGGCCCAGCCATCCAGCCAGTTTTTCATACAGTGAAAAATGCACCCGTCTGGTTTCTCCTGGAGAATGTTGTGTGAAATTATGTCAAAAGCTTTACTAAAGTCCAGGTAGGCAACATTCACAGCACTTCCTCCATCCATTAAGCAGGTCAGATGTTTAACGCCGCATTACTCCTTAACATCGCTGCTTTCCTTGATCCTGTGTTTGTAAAATCAGTGGGAATTTTTCTGCTGAGCTCTGTGGTAAAAGATCAGTTCTGGAAACTATAGCAAGTTTTGCTACCATTCTACTGAGAAAATTTGTACTTCACAAACATTCCAACTCCAAGATGTGGGGGAGACTGGGATCCTCACTAATCCATCCTTTTACTGATATGGTGTGGGGAAGAAAGTGTACGTGCTGAAATCTGGTCGCAGGTGATTACAGGACTTGGCTTAAGTCATGCTCATTCAGTGAAGTACCTCACTGTAAAAACGTTTCAAAGCCAGTGGCATAACAGACCCACGCACCTATGAGAAGAAGTGGTGTCTTAAGATGTCTGTAGGGGTACAGTTTCAGCTGTAATACAGGGTTTCCATGTTTACTGGCTTTCTGAAGACTGTGAGGATAAATGAGTTTAAAATATTTTTTAAATTATGAGACACTATCACAAGCAGATAACAGTGAAAAGTCTGTGCTTCTCATAGGCTCAACAGCCTTCAGGTGGCACTGTAGAAGATGCGAGGGGCTTCTGCCTGTCACTGAGTGCTTTGTGCAGGCTGGTCTAGGATTTTCTCTAGATGGAAGGTGCATTAATGCAGTTCAAGACCAACAAAGCATATTTATATATTTGAAGCCGACTACCTCTGTGTATGATTTGTGATTGCGTGTTTCTTTCAGAAACTAATTTGAATATAGTATTTTAAAGCAAGAAGCAACAGTGTAAAAGATTTAGGACTCCTTGGGAATTACTTTTTTACCTCTGACTGTGTACACTGCTAAGCAGCTTCCAAGGCAGAGTAAACCAGTGAAGTATTTAGTGGCATTTCTAGCTCTGTGTTTCTTTTACAGCCAACAATAGGTCTGGAGGCTGTGTAAGAATACAGAATTCAACTTATTCTTCCTCTCACCTCCCCGAGATAAAACTGTTTGGGTGAAATGAACATGTTAATTGTCTGCAAAATGGACAGTAGCTCTGAACACATGAATAATTAGGCCAATTAGTCTCATTTATTAATTACATTAAGAGGCTATGGCTGTATTTTCATTTGTGGTTGTCACGTTTAAATTTTGACATTTTAAAACATCATCCGGTCTGCATTTTGTTACTTTTTGCTTTTACATCACCACAGAGTAACTTGTTGTGAATTTCATACTGAACATAAATGTTCTACTAAATTTAATTAGCGGATTGACATAAAGGATCAGACATCCTTTGATATCCCATGCAGACTGCTATCGCGCTCGTGGGTGGCTGGGCGGACAGGCAGCCGCTTGTTCAAGGGCTCTCCTTGGCAAAGGAGCCCCTGCGGTGCTGTTTAGCACCTCGCTGGCTCACTCCTTCTCTCCCGTGTGGTGTAGCACGCAGCCAGACCCACGTGGAGCTGACAAGCTCAGGTGCCACTAGAGGTGAGAGGCGGCTCCCGTAATGGGAATCCCAAAGGTGTTTTATTTGGAGGAGTTCCGGTGCCAAGAGAGCGAGTCTCTCTCAGGACCGGTTGAAAAAAGGGGTCCCGAGGGGGGGTGGTTACACAAAAATCAGCCAGTAGGAGAGAGGGGAACAGGGGGTTGGGTTACATCCCCATAAGGGTTTACAAAACTTGGTAAGAAAGGCCTTTAGATTTGGGAGCTGGCCCACCAACGGGGCAGCTCTGCGCTGGGGTCTGTGGGCCCCCTGGTGACCAGAGCTGTTGGCTCAGCCAATGCAACAGACTGCAATGTGTTTTCATCCTAAAATTCAAGACTTATTTTAATACTTGCCAGTGTGGAAAACATGGGGAGGACGGAGGGAAGAAAAAGTTCTACTTTCCCCTCTAGTGTAAGGTGATTGTCTTCTAAAACATTTCTCATTAGGTTATTTCAAATGGAAGAGGAGCTTCCATTTATGCATTTCAGAGCTTTATTTTGCGTGTCCCTTTTATCTCATTCTGGAAAGTACAAAGATATCTTTTGATGAAATGTAATACCTCTGGGATAGGACCTCGAACAAAGCAGATCAATGCCTGGCAACACAATGTACGCGTTTTTAAGAAAACAGATGAAAGAAGAAGAAGTGAATCTTCCACTGATAGGGCAGCATAGAGCATCTGTTAGAATTACTAGTGTCATAAAATGGAAGCCGATTCACCTGTGTTACACCAGCTGAAGGGCCTGTCTCCTTTATGCTCTGGTTTCCTTGCTTTTTTCCCATGCCCCCTCTCCTCCTGCCAGGCAGTACTCTCTTGCAGGTAGCAGATGGTAACCGCCAGGTCTTTTACAGAAGCTGAAAAGTCTCTGTGCATGTGGCAAGGACTGTATGATGTGTCTTATGTCAGCTGTATACTACAAAATGGAGAAAATAGGTGTCAGTGAGATGCCTGTAGATGTGGAGGCAGAGTCCATGGGCATGGGCCGTAAGGACTGCTTTTACTAGTCTGTCAAAGACAGACGTGGTCTTTCTAAATGGGATGAGACGGGTTTAAACTATTGCTGTGTAACTGAGCTTGACATGAATGTGCAGCTTTCTTTCTAAAAAGAAAGGCTCTTAGGATACCTCTTTCTCTGCATTAACATGCTGAAAGAACCAGGTGGGGTTTTAGTACCAAGTAGTATATGTCCATGCCTACATTTCTGCAGTCTTACTTGAGAATATTGCCCCCTTTATGTAGATATGGTTTTATTCAGAGTGCGCTTTCTAAAAGGCGATTGCCCATTTTTCAGATGAGCATGCCTCTGGTGTGGTTTAGGAAGAATGAAATAGCAGCATTTATAAAATTTTACCTTTATTTTTTATGAAGACTTTGGTATTTTTCAGACTTATTTTATCTCATCGCTGAAAGTAATCTATTTATGTGTGCGTGCGCATATGCACATTGGAATCTACTTTGCCTGTTTTGTGTTCTGCATGGGCTAATGGAGTTTAAGAACACTTTCATTAGGGAGTTTAAAAACACTTTTATTATGAATTAGGGACTTCCAGACACAGAGGGCAGGGAGTGGACATAAAAATGGATTAACTGTCCGAAGACAATTCAGAAAAGAATCTGTTGTCACTTTTCATATTTTTGTAAAAATTTGGAAATGTAAGCAGTTCCACATTTGCATCTTCCAAATCAGTTTTTAAAATTCAAAGTCCTCATTTTTAATGAGCTTGCACAGCCAGGCCTTGAAGACTTCATAAACTGCCATAGTTTATTCTCATATACTGTTAAAATTACAGAGAAAAGGCAGAAGGCAGTAACTGAATTTGCACATGAAGAGGAACATTCCTCTTTTCTGTGAAACTGCAGGTATGGATATAATTAGCTCCACAATGGCTCAGAGGTTTGACTGCTGTGTAAGACTGAAAGACTGATTGTAGAAGACTGCAAATATCTTGAGATATTCAAAGGTGTAAATGTTACAGGTTTTGAGCTGGCCACAGGTCCTTTGACCAAGGACCTGCGTCCCCTGTTGTTTGGGGTTTTTTTATTCTGTTCTTTTTTTTAAATCACCGTTTTATCTGGATTCCATCAAGCAATTTGTGAGCTAACACTAACAAAAATGCCTTCTTCATTTGATCTCTCAAAAATCTGTATATCCCTTCTAGCGGTAAGACACTGCTTTGTAAATTAAAAACTTACTGAAAGGTTCTCACTTTCCTTTGTCACAGGAGCCTTCTTAGAGCATCAATGTCTTGAGTACGAGCTAGAACTATAGACTCATTCCTGCAACTAAGGCAGAGTTTGTTGTGTTGATCCATGTTGCATTATGATCAGATGCAACAGTAGTCATGAGCCAATCAGTGAGATCAATGCTGCTGTATAATTTTTTTTCAGGGGGAATTTATGGTCATTTTTCTCATTTCTTTGGTACCTCTTAGATAGCAGTACCTGTCAGAGAGCAGCAGGCTCAGCTCTGCTTTTGCTTAATGCAAATACATTTGTGTAGCTGCCTGGATGTCAGAGGTGCTTCTGGTGGGTCTCTGCTTATGCAGGTTTTGTTTCCTTATATTTTAAAATGACCTTTATCATTGGTAGCGGATACACAAAGTGTTGAAAGGAGAAAAAATATCATCTTCAAATTTAAATATTAATCCCTAAGGCTGTGGCTGTGCCTTCATTTTGGTAGGAAGGGACTCTTCCTCTATGCCAGGGATTCTGACAGAAACCCTCTGCTGACCTTGCTGCAGCTGCAGAAGAAAAACTGCCTCTGCTCTGTGTAGCGAGCTCCTAACACAATACAGTGTCAGGCTAAGTGATGCCTCCAGTCATTTTCTTCTTATATCTGGGTATGTTTCATCCAGTCCTAACTCGTTCAGTCCCCCTTCTCTTCTTTTTCTCTTGCATACCTCTCAGAAGCACAAAAAGGTATGCTGCCATTTCAGTCCATCAAGGGGGTCACCCCAGAAATGCCCAGTGGCTGACAGAGCATTACTGTTGTATTGTAGTGCTCTTCAGCCCCCGAGAACAGGCCAGTCCTTTGGGATCTACTGCTCTTACATGGTGAGTTGACACACAGGACATCAGTTTAAAGGGAAGGCATTCCGTTTAATTTATATAGTGCTCGTGTAAAAAAAGTTAAAGCCTAAGCAGATCTCAGAAATTTCTAAATGTGCTGCTATCAAACTGAAAGTGTTGGATGGGTTTGGCTTGCTCTGTATGTAGTTAATAAGCTATCAACACTGCCCACAGCATAAGAAAATAGTTTGGACTGGCACTTGGCTGTGCTGTGTAGACTGCCTTTTAGATGAAGTAGCAATAGGAAAACCAGAAATAAAACGTGTGTCAGTACTAGCAACAGCTTAAAGACAGGTTTTTCCTCACAAACTTCTTTTAATGTCTTCTCTTAGACAGATAACAATAAATTCAGTGACAGTTTCCAGCAAACAGTTTTTCAAATGTAGCAGGAGCAACTTCACAATAGCACAGTTTGTACGGCTGCTAAATTGATGAATCATGTTTAAGCCATGTTTTGTTCTCTTATCCTCTAGCAGCTTCTGAATGTCCCTTGGATTCTCACATTTCCTGATGTTAAAGACTAGGCTGACCCAGCAGAAGGCATGCAGACTAATATACGTTATGCAGAGGTGTAAACTATGCCCTAAATGGAATTTAGTTGCTGTAAATTTCTCATGCTGTTATTTTGCCTGTTCTTTTTTTTTTTTGTTTTTTGGCCAGATTATGCCCTATTTATTTCTGCTAGACTTTAATTCCTTCCTGTATTGAGAGAAAAATTGCAACACCCCCAAAGCTTTAATGCTCCATGAGCAGTTGATTTGCCTAACAAAATCGTGTGTAGTAGAGTCTGCTTTACCAGTCAATACTGTTGCATCACTGCTTGCATAATGCTGATCAAATATTTGGACTCTGTATTGTGGAGATCTTAGCAAGCTGTAGACTGTGCCCTAGCACTCTTTACCTGCTACGACTGTTTTTCACTGCTGTGAAATACTCCAGTGTTTTTCAAAGTTGATGTCTAGCACGTCTAAGTCAGCTGGATGAGTAGCCAAGACTAAACATTCTTCATGAGGAGTGAGCATGAGCTCAGCCTCCCGGCTGGCAGCTTAAACCACTGCTGCAGGAAATACAGTTTTGTGCTGAAATGGATTAGGTGAGGACAAGCAGTCTGGTGACATAGTTTCAGAAACCATGGGATGGTTTAAACTGCCTGTCACCTGTGCCTGGATTGCATCTGCGATGTGGTAAGGTAGGCATGTGCCAAGTGGAGCAGTGGGATGGTAGAGATCATTGTTGCTGCTGAATTTAGAAGCTGCATGGATGAAGCAAACATGCTAATGTGTGTAGTTGAGCTAAGATGGATCATGATCCATAATCATGCCCCAGGTTAGGATGCTAGCTGGATGGATACCTGGTCTGTGTTTTCTTTCTCTCTTTTTCCACGCCATATATTGTCATACTGTACACATGCAACTCATCTGCCTTAAAGTACAGCAACAAAATTTAAAGCTGCAATTTTATCTACCTAGAGGAAGCAGCTTCCTTTGAAAGCTTAGGAGATATGAGAGAGGTATGGAAGTTTGAATGAATATGTCATTTTATGGTGTACGCTCTTTCAAATACAAACCATATATTTATTCATGATAATAGAGCATGATAGGTCAGGAGCTGGCAACTGGTAGCGTTCCAGATGAGAAAGCCAGTGCTGTGCACCTTTCTAGGAAAGAAACCTGAGAACCCCAGAAATTTTTTGTGGTTTTGGATTAGTTTTGCCACTCTCTCAGAATTTCCTTATCACCACACAGCTGAATGAGCTGCTTACATTAAAGAAACGGGCAGCTACCAAATTTTTTTGGCACTCTGAGAAATACAGCACAGATGTCTTCTTTCTCTGTAGCAGTGCAGTGTCGGGCAGGGCTCCCACTACTGCTGTGTGGTGAACTTGTAAGAAATGTGGGTCTGAATCCAGATCCCTTTGCACAGAAGTCAAAACTTGGGGGCATTTTATTGCCCACAGGTTCACTATAGAGACTGAATCATCGTACTGTTGTCATCAGAAGTAGAGATATCATACCGGAATAGATTCTCTGCTCCTTTTCTGTACTGCAAAAAAGCAGAGATTGGCATGTCTTCCAGCCAGCACAGCCACCTTTTTAATACCAACTTCTTTTTCTCATACTGGTGTCCTGCTGGGGACAGAGAGTGTTGAAAAAAGCACACAGTGTTCTGACTGTCTTCAGCTCGCTGTCAGCTTTTGAGCTTCTGCCAGCTTCTCTTTGTCAGCTCCCAAGGCCACTCTAAACTTCAGAGGTGCTGGGGTTGTGACCAGCTTTCTGGCTGAACTTAAACTTTGCAGAGAGCCAGCCTCCTGAAGTGTGTGTTTGGTAAACAGGCGAGACTTCAATAATAAGTTTAAATGCATGAAATTAATTCTGTTATCATGGATACATTGCAGTGCCTCAGCTATCAGCCCACTTCTGTCGCTGGCATGCCTAACACTGAGTTCAATTTTTGTCGGCCGTAGGGTAGTACCTTCCTCATCTGTCATGGTGAGTGCCCCTAGAGAGAGGGGGACAGGGACTTCCCTTGCGGAGGTACAGCACAGGGCAGTACCACACCAGCGCTTCTTCAGCAGTTCCTTCCCTGCCCTCGCCCTGCTTTATTTCACTTACCAGAGGACAGCCCCCGGTGTAATGCAGCAGCATTGCAGCAGAGGCTCTGCAGTAACTCCTGTCAGTGCAGAGGCCTGCGGCATTCTTTCATATTGTGCGCTAGTGCTGAATGCGAATGACTTCCCCTGTATTGCTGGAGTTGCAGAAATTCTGCAGTATGGTCCTTGGTAGTAGCTAGAAAGCAAAAGGCGAGATCAGATTGAAGAACGGATTGTTCCAGCCACCCTCTTCCCTCGCCTTTGACAACTCTAGCTGAAGATAAANNNAAAAAAAAAAAAAGAGATTGAATCTAAGTGAAAAGAGTAAGAACATGGGGCAGGTTCACAATGCATATTTCTTACCATGTAACAATGCTGAAGGTTGGGATCCTGACCTTTATGTATCCTTCTTGAGGAGAAATCGTTCCACTGAGATATTTTGCTTTTGCTCCACACTGGCATTACTGGAGAGCCTGTCGCACAAAGAGTGTGATTCATGGTTGACAGGCTTTAGCAATGGCTTGTCTTTCACACTGACAGTTCCTGTGTCTTACGTATGTCACATCTATAGCCAATTTCCCTGGCTTTCTGACCTGCCTTCAGACTGTTAGTGGAACTCATAAACAGGGCTGTGGGCCCTACTACTAGCAGCTGTGAGGACTAGCAAGGCCAAGCTATTGTGTATATATAAAGGGTATTTAGAAGATGCTTTGTGAGAGAAGAAGGCAAGCCTTTTAGAGTCCAGTCATAGCCTTCCCTGCTTGAGTTTCCAAAATTCAGTTTACTTCCTGGTCTTTGAATAGTGCACTTTATTGTTCACACTCTGAATCCAACAGCAGAGTCAAGGGAACTTTTAAGAGTGAATAAAGCTAGCCAGCCTGTGGCTACTCTGGTGTTGTGGTGGAACAGGCAAGCAAACAAAGATTTGTAGCAGGAAGAAAGTGATTTCAGTGTCATCAGGGGACAGAGTATATTATTCCCTGATTAAATATATCTACTGAGTGACAGAAGGGAAAAAGAAAAGATAATCTCAGGCTTGTCTGGCAGATGCTTACCTAAAATACATCACGAACATTTCTGTTAGATATGCTGCTGATGGCAAGCAGTACCAGGTGCAAATTAATGCTAACCATTTTCCCATGTGCTTCACAAGTGCATTTCTTCATTTTGCCAAGGAGAAAGCAAAGCCTCGATGGCATGATCAAAGTCTCAATGAAAACAGGAGATGAAAAATTAAGTTCTCTGGAGATTCTTAGATCTCTAATTTTTTTTTACTTTCGTCTTTCACACTGTCTTCATGACCCATTACAGCTTCTGTGATAGCAGTGGTGTCACTGTGCTCCTCAGTTCTGTAAGGGAAGGATCATCTGCTGAGCTCCAGCTGGCATGGTGGCCTGCCATTGTGGCTGTACAGCTGAAGAAGAGAATTTTACTAATGAATTGTAAATGGACATTGCTGTACCTTAAATGTATGTAAAATTTGGATTCTATTTTCATTTTACTACTGAAGTGGCTTTTTTGTATTCTCATGTATTCTGTTGATAGTCTTTATTTTGCGCAAGTTGTTTACATATTTAAAAGAAAAGTAGAATAAAATCCAAATAATTTTACATGCAGCGTTGAGTGTGATAAGCTTCCCTTGTGAAATCTGTTGTGTTTAACGGAAGGGTGGGGTTTGCTCAATTTCACTAACAAATAACTACAGTGTGAATGTAAGGCTTATCACACACTTCTGGCTTCTTGTGAGATTTATCACATTTGTTGAGTTTCCTGAAGCTTTCCAAAACTAATGATACTGGATCATTTGGCTTGTAAATGAGGACTACCCTCATCTAGATGGTTATTCTGGAAAAACTGAGCAAGATCACTCTGTGTCAGCTGAAAACCTTTTCAGTACAGGATAAGGTGCTGTGAATCAGCACTGATGTTTTCTACAGCCTCTTAATGTTTCTGAGATAAGGTATCTCCATATTAATCTGGAAAAGTCCTTCTTTTATTCTATATTTTAATGCCAATTGAAAAAGAAGAACTCTAAAATGCAGCTATTTTACATATGCTTTTGTGGTGGGTTTTTCTTATAGTTTCTATTCTAATTTATCTGAATAAGCAGAAGAGCTCCTCTCTTGCTGACTGTTATTGCTGAGAATGTGATTTGCCACAAGATGTTACATAATCTACAGAGAACTAGGGTCATGATCATAAATCTAAGTTGCAGATGTCACATGTTTTCCGTGGCAACAAATTCTGATACCATAAATGCCAAACAATGCAGCATCAGCCAGACACAAAAATTAGCCTGTAAGTGGCAGGTTTTTTCTTACTCTGTTGTGTGCAATGACAGAATAAAAAAAAAAGTTTTGGTTAGAGACTGTGAGGTTTTTTTAAATAAAAATGTTCCTTTTCAAATGTTACTTCTGAAAAGCCTGCAATGTTGACAAATCTTCACCGTATATACACAGACTTCTTCCCATTAAAATACTTTCTTTTGCAAGTCAGCCATATCTTCCTTGTGTTTGAAAAGCATTTTAGAGCCTTTTTGAAAATCCTTAACAAACCTGAAGATAATTCTGTCATTGTGCTTCCTTATTGTGACAGAAAGAACTCAAAATGGTAAAAACGGCATGGAAGAACTATAGAAACCTGTGGAAGAAATACTGAGCAATCAGGAATGAGAAATCAATAGGGTGACTTGAATTTAATGAGCATGACCGATGGAGAGCATTATTTTTCTCCATTATGAATTTGTAAGCTTCATTCATTACTCTTTCCCGCAGCTTTCATATAAATAAAAATTTTCTTTCTACCACCCTGTCCACTGTGTGACAATTTGATAGGACTATGCTGTCAACAGCCTTCCTTTGAGGAATAGAAAATATGCACCACGGATACATATTTTAGAGTTAGGAAATGCATGCGGTAAGGAGGCTGTTACTTTTCAGCCTTGCTGTGGTATGACCGCTTTGCAAACAGGGTACTCAATTTGCATCACAGGGAAAGGCAGTGTATCGTGCTGGTAATCTATTTAAAGCTGTTTTTCTCCTCCTGTATAGAAACAAAGCTGCTATCTATACATGCTGCCAAACTAGTATGTCGTTAAATTCATCAGGCTGCAAACTCAGGTGACTACTAGTGTATTTTAATGCTGATCTCACTGCCTTTTCAAGTTTGGATAGTGTCATATCATACTCTGCAGGGTTTTCTGGTAGCAGTTGTTTGAACTGTGAATTGTTCAGAACTCTGGTACAATGCAGTGTCCTGGAATAGCTGTCTCTGGTGCGTGTTTGATTTGTATTAATATCTTGTGAGTAGTGAGAGATGACAGCATCAGAGTCACATCTTTAGAGGACTGCGGTATGAGATATTGTGTAAGTGATCATCAGTGTGTTCTATAAAAGGTAACTGGAATTTTCAAGATATTCATAGTGACTGCACAAGCATTCTTTTGTCCTTTGACATGCTGCATCATAACACGGCAATACGCACACACAAAAAAAGGGGGTTATTCGCACGAATATATGAAAAATGGAACAAATTGCTTACAAGTTTTGTTGTTCCACATGAAATCCATCTACCAAACCTCATGCCTGTTACTATGGCTTATGTTCCAGCTCCTGTGAACATTTACCAAAATCTGTGGTTTTAATATTAACTGCTGGGAGAGGAAAAAAAAAAAAGTTTTTTTCCTCTAAGTGTAGGAAACAGGCCAAATTTTTTTGTTCCTACTGAAACCATTCTGACCAGCAGATGTCAAATTCATATTCTGCCTGGGTGGAAATAGGATCTTTATAAAACTGGGGTTTGCTCTAAGAAACTACATAGCACTGGTTTTAAGTCAAATAAGGTATGAAGACCCCAAGAGTAAAACATGACGTTATTAAGGGTAGAACAAGTCTGTATATTCTTGATTCATAAAATTTTTTTTCAGGCTATCCCCTCCTTCCTTAAAAAGCCTAATTTTAAATCTGTTGTAAAGCAAGAACCAAAATTTTGAAACCTTGAAATGACATGGCAAGGGAGAGTTTTAGTTTCTGGGTAGCTGTAGCTGCTAGTGTTCCAGAGAGCTTCTGAAATCTTTGGCACGAGAGCAGATCCTGAGCTGCTGGAAGCTGGCATGGCTTCATGACCTGTGATAATCAAATCTGACAGTCTTAGATATTGATGGAGTTGTAGCCTTAGTGAAATGCTTTAACAGTTGATTTGGAGGATGAGTATAAACAGACTGAAAAATATGTCTAAATTCAGTCAATACTACTACAGTGTCATAGATGTGGGCCCTACTGCAAATGCCTTTCTCAGGCCCAAAGGTCCCACCTGACCTCTTTGGATTATGGCCTTGAAAAGGTGGTGTGATACCCTCTTTTGAGCAGATCATCCCCTTCTGCCCCAAGGGGCAAGAACTGTTGAGGGTTTAACTTTTTTTATCCTTAAATTTAAATTCCTAATTTGAGTTCTCATCTCTAACTGCTTGAGTGACTGTGATCTTCAAGGAAAAAAAAAAATCGAAACCAAACAGTATTTCAATTTTTAAGTGGGATTTTGGTTCAGCTGCTTTTTTCCAGAGGTCTGTCACTGTTTCTCCAAACCAGAGGTTTGTCTGGATAATGGAGGTGAACACAGTTCCTTGAGGGCCTGTGATGTAACTATCCTGAGAGAAGAGACTCCCAGCCCCAGAAGGGCCGAAGACTTAACAGCTCATTTCTCTCTTTCCTTTGACTCACCCCCGTTTGTAACTGTGCTTGACACAGAGTTTTACAAATTATTTTTCTGCTTAGCACATAGTTTTTTTAGCTACCTTAAATGCATGGTTCTGGATGGTAATTGTGAGCCTAATATTGACAAGGTGACCAAAAACTGAAAGCAAGTTTGGAAGAGAGGGATGACCAGCCTTTTTGACTTCGCAGTAACCACTCCAGCAAACTGTAGGGTCGTGCTTCTAAGTCATACATTCCTCGGCTAGAGTAGTGATGAATGTGAAAGAAAGGAGCAATTGCTAGGGTTTATAGATGTGAATTAGGATGTTTAGGGCATCTGTGAGGATGATAAGCCATGTCTTTGCAAATCCTCATCAGCTGTGAAAATATTTCAAAATGATGAAATGTAGAGCTACAGCCAAAAAGGGCTGGGAGATTAATTACCTTTGAGTACTTTGAATCCTTAGAGTTGAACTACAGATATTAAAAATCTATTTTAAATATTTAAGTGCTAGCATATTATCATAGCGTTATTTTCAGCGATCTGAAATCTTCATGGTAGGAAGCTCCTGTGCTGATTTAGCCATATTATCTGTAGTAGTAGATCCATTTGCAGAAGATTCATTCATGAAACTAAAAATGAATAAAAACTTTTAGAACACTGAAACTATCCCCTGTCCACTACTCCTAGCAGTGCTGTGTTTGATTCTTCTGTGGCACTTCACTAATCTCTGTAAGGCACAAATTTAGTAATACAGACAACACAAATTCATTTGTATTCAGATTGTTGGTAAGAGGGTGTCTGTATGGTTTTGCACATCTCTTTTGTACAGGAAAGAAGGGATAAATACAGTTCTTTGGTTTTTTCATAGTATTGTTATTTCATTAATGCACCATTTTGGCTACTAATTTGTGAGATGCTGACAGAAAACAAACAGAGCTGATAGCTATTTCCTATTGCACAGATAATTACAGCCTGCATTAGTAAGTGCTTGGCCATGATGCACTTGCAGCTTTGTTGTAGTGAACTGGAGTGAATTTAAAATTATTCAGATGTCTGGATTTTACTAACTGCATGTGAGTGACTGTGGGTATTCCTCCTCTTTATGCTAAAAAAATACTATGAAAGACTTATCACAGAGGTTAAAACCAAGAGGGGAAAAGTGCAATTTTTCTTTTCTTTCTTCTTGTTTATTGCTGAAGTCACTTCACTGAAATCAGTAGTTAATAACTCATATGTCTGATTAATTTCTTATGACAAGTATCATCCCAGTGAAAGATGAGTACATTCACTGGATCATATGCACCTGACTTAGTTGAGGGATTATGCCACTAAAAGACTTTGTGACTGACAATGCAATTGCTAAAATCCATTTTGAATGGTGCTGCAGAGCAGTTACTGTTCAAGTCTGTTATTGTCAATATTACTGACTGTAAAGGGAGACATAGCTCGATGTATTACATTGTATCACAGAAACAAAACAGTAGCACAATATAATTTTCCATTTAGTTTTCAAACTGAATATTTTATAAGAAACCCAGGTTATTCGCTAAAGTCATACTACCAGAGTTCCCTTTCTTCCTTTCTTCCTTTCTTCCTTTCTTCCTTTCTTCCTTTCTTCCTTTCCTTCTTTCCTTCTTTCCTTCTTTCCTTCTTTCTNTCCTTTCTTCCTTTCTTCCTTTCCTTCTTTCCTTCTTTCTTTCTTTCTTTCTTTCTTTCTTTCTTTCTAGATAAGTGAGTTGGGAATTTTATATATCATTTACGTCACACTCAAGCTCTTTCATGGTGTGAATATAGGGGTTTTTTTAATCGATCTCTCTATCTGTCTCTCTGTCTATCGAGTTTATATATAAACTCTTGATTTTTACTACTTCGGGTTGAGTCAGTATCTGAGAGTTCTCAGGCATGGGTGCCTCTTCCCTTCTGTATGGCTATAGCCAGGCCTTGGGAGCTTCTTATTGCTCTGTGCTTAGGTGCGGTTTCTATCCTTGGTCAAAGAGTTGGTCTCTGAGGCTTAAGCAGTAGTATATTATTTCTGAGTGTTTAACTTTAGAGTGTGTTTGAAATCAGTTTTTTCAGAAGGAATAATAAGTCTGACAGCTCTACTGACTTAACAGAAAAAAAACCTAGCATTTCTACAAGGAAATGTTGTAGCTAGATTTTTCAGTTGTTGCTGAATCTGTTAATTGTTCTTTTTTTAATTGCAGAAAGTGAGTGAAAAAGTAGGAGGTGCAGAAGGAACCAAGCTAGATGATGACTTCAAAGAAATGGAAAGGGTAAGTCTAAATACAGAGGCATATATTCATTATTACCGAGCATTTTTTTTTTCTTTCTAGGACAGGAATTTCAAAGGTTTTGTCCCTGAGTCACTCAGAGAATTTTGAAATACTTGGCTTTTATTCAGCAGGACTGAGTTTTCCATTTTCTATTTCTTTTTGTTTTCTAACCGTATGTAATGTATGGCACTCTGTAATGCAAATATTTCAGAGATTGAGGCTGAAGTCAGCTACAAATTAGCTGCATTTAAGCCATTGCAGAGAATCTCTGAAAACTGAGTCTGTCTACAAGATGGCCATTTCAGTGGTGAAGGGTGCTGGTAATTCTCAGCTCCTTGAATATCAAAGCACTGGGCATGACAGTGGCACTGGGATATTCATTCACAGGTTCACAGATCCTGTTAGGCAGCCTCCACTGGCAAAGTGCTTCGGGTGGATGGGGCTAACCCTCCAACAGGCTGCTTGGTGAGGCTGGCAGTGATAGCACTGAGGATCTCAGTGGAGGGGAACAAAAAAAAAAGCCACACCTATGTGTGGCAGTGATAGTATTTCACCTGAAAGGATCAATAGGGGCAGGGTTTTTTCAGGCTTCAACTTTGAAAGGTACTATCAAATCCTGCAATAAAAGCTTGTGCTGTGAGATTTGTAAGGTATGTATCTGATATATAACTCTGCTTAAGAGAAAAAGAAGCTATTTATCGGTACATTTGTATAATGATGTGGGGAAAAAATCTTGGATGGAAAATAAAGGGCATATCCTTTGTAATTCTTACAGAGAAAGTACAGAGTTGGTTTCTCCTCTTCCTCTCAGCTTCTGTTTGAATGGGTTGCAAGTATAGGCATTCCCACTGGAAGATGTTAACAAAGATTCAGAAAACTAGTGTAAAGTTTAGAGTGGAAAATAGGACATTGCAACAGCCAGGTGTGAGTCCCACATCACGCTTGGCATGGGTTGGCAGCCCGAGAGATGGGAGCACTGAGAGCTGAGAAAGAAATGGCGTAAACTTATTAGTTGCCTCCACACCCCCCACCTGGCCTCGTGTCCACTGCCAGCTTTTCTGCAGGCAGTGGACACAATCCTTCTGCACGTCCCTGGCCTTCTGTTCCCTCGCCCCCACTATCCTCTGCAGCCTCCTAGCCATTTCTGGGTTCCCTGCCAGGCAGTTCAGCTACTTATTCACCCAAGTCTGGCAGACCTCTCCTGCTTCTCTGTGTAAAAGACAGAGCAAGACCCAGCAGATGGCAGTGACAACAGGAAACCGGAAAGACATCATAACAGCCTGATGCAACCAACCTATCTCAGGTGTTCCTTTTTAAAATAGGAACTTGCCATTATGGTAAAGGAGTTCACTCTGTGGGACACAAGCTACCCTGTAGAGAAATGCAATGTGTCCTCATAAATACGGAGTAGAGGACATTACAGGGGTCCCCAGTCTGCCAAAGCAGCATTTTTCCTTTGAGACCTGATTCTGAGAGTGAGAATAATTGCATACTTTGCAACATTCAGTCTAGGAAGGGAATAGGAACTGCTTCCTAAGAAAGGAAGACTTCTTAATACAGAAGAAAGTAGAAGAAAATAATGCTATTCAGTTCTAAGTATTTTAAAATCCTAAATATAGGAATCAGCTAGGGGGAAATAAATGGTCAGTGCATTCATGGTGATAGGTTTCTTGAAACTGGAAACTGAGTGGTATTTAGTCTTCCTTACCCCACTTTTACCAGGCCTTGCTCTGGAAGAGGTAAACAGCCCATTTTATTGTTAGTGGTTGGTTTTGAGTGACTTCTGCTTTCCTCTCATTTTGCCAATTATTAGGGGATCAAAGATAGCCAAGTACTCCAAAAAGTTGTCCGTGACTGTTCTATCAAAAGGTTTTCCATGTTGTGGATGGTTCCCAGGGTGATATAAAGAATTAGCACTGTACAGTGATCAAATGTATCAATAACACTGTACAATGTATCAAATTCCTAGCACATCCTGAGCTACTCTGTACTAATGGCCTTACTAATGGATCTGCTGTAAACTGAAATGGTGGACTCATGCTTTAGTAGTTTGCCAGGTATTATTCTGGTACCAGGGCTGTTCTGAAGTACATAAAAATAAAATTATAAGAAGAGTTAAAAGAATTTATAAGAAAGAAATGAGAGAAAAATGTCTTCCTTTTGTCTAACTTTCATGTTTCTTTTTGTTTTAACCCTCTGTGCTTTAGAAAGTGGATGTTACCAGCAGGGCAGTTATGGAAATAATGGCAAAGACAATAGAGTATCTTCAGCCAAATCCAGGTAACCTAATTTCACAATTTTACAATTTTGCAGCACTTTTTGAAAACACTCTTTCTTGCCAGTATAAAGTCTGACAGGTCTCATCCCCACCGGCGCAATTAAGGTTGACACAAAAATGGTGACGTTACCGTGAAGTAAACAACAGAGCTGAGTACAGGCCTCTATGTGAGGCTGTCACGGTGAATGGAGACTGGCTTTGGAAGGCTCGTTTTCCTCTCGGGTCTTCTTACTTTGGGTCAGTGGGCAGCACGTGCCCACCCACCAGGTGCATTTACTTGTAGGAACCTGCGTGTCAGTGCTGTGAGCGTGGGGGACTTGCCTGAAGCTGGCCACGGCTGTGGACTGCCCAGGGCAGCAGGGCAGAGCCTGCAGCCAGCGCCCATCCCCCGGCTCCAGCCAGGAACGGGAGCCACGGGGGCGGCCCTGGCGTCAGGCACCGCGCTGGGCGTGGGGCAGGTGAGGTCCCGCAGTCAGCCCACACGTGGGGATCGGGAGAGGCACGGTAGGAGTGTCTGCAGCAGACAGCTCTTTCTTTTACCTTCCCAGTCACTCGCCATGTGAAGGAAAAGGACCAGGCTGTCCTTGCAGACCATGGAAAAAAAGGCAGAGTTCCAAAGCAATCTCCTTCGTGGCACAAGAAGAGATACCACTTTTCGTTTTCCTCTCGTCCTCTGGCAATTTCCCATCCTTATTACAGAACAGGGATGGTGCAAAAGA
Organism: Mohoua ochrocephala; assembly: GCA_013398855.1. Lineage (NCBI taxonomy): Eukaryota > Metazoa > Chordata > Aves > Passeriformes > Acanthizidae > Mohoua > Mohoua ochrocephala. The sequence continues at coordinate 76,699 of VZTA01023715.1, read as the reverse complement.
GCTGTTGATGTCATACTGGAGAAAAGGACAGAAAATCAAGTGTTATCAGACATGTCTAAACTGAACCCTCAAATTAGAAACCAATGAATCTTTTCCATGGGGAGATGATACAACAGGTTTGATGGGGCTGATAGAGAATTACATGCTCCTCTTTTGCCAAAGGTTTCTTGCAGGGAGGGGTGATCTGGACCTGTAACAAACAAGTAAATCGTTACATTGAACAATACGGACATTTCTGTAGTGATCTAGGAACATAAGTGTTTTGATACTAGCGTAAGTTAATGCCAGCATCACTAATAAGGTCAATGGAGTTAGCTTGTGATAAGTCACAAAATCACAGAATATGCGGAGTTGGAAGGGACCCTCACGGATTATTGAGTCCTGGCTCTGTGCAGCACCGTCCCCAAGAGTCTCACCGTGTGCCTGAGAGTGTTGTACAAACACTTCTCAAACTTCGTCAGGCTGGTGCTGTGACCACTTCCCTGAAGATAAAATTAGGCCCTCTATCAACCATAAGTATCTTAGAGTTTCATGGAACTAAAGACAAAATTCATTCCTTCACACTGATAAATTTTATTCCTAATATCTGGAAATAAATTTGAACTGCTGTGAAATATTTCAACTCCAGTGTGGTTTCAAGTCCAGTGAAGGACTGGTACAGATTAATTAATGATATTTTTATGTTAGACCACAGAAGATAAGATAATAGTTTGATGATGCTGACAGTGGATTGAAAAAAATAAAAAGGAGGAGTAGTATTTACAAGTTCAAGAACTGCTAGAGAGAAAATAATGATGACTAGAACAGTTTCTATGTCAGCAGATGAAATTCTGTGTGATTTGTGTCCACAGCTTCATTGCTCATCGTAAGAAAGTACTCTGCAGGAAAAACAACAGGATTGGCAAACATTATGGGGATAGTGATAAAATTGTTAACTGCTGTCAAGCTGCTGTTAAGCAACACTGTGTAGACTGAGTATTAAGCTTTGGCTGTTCAGTGCTTCTCTGCCTGCCTTCCTGACACAGCTGAGTGGTCATGTTTGCTGTGAATCACGAAGCAGGCTCACAGCAAAAGCAGAGAGCAAAATTTCTGCAAGTAGCTAAGAGTGTGATTTAAGGCACTTCAGGCAGATGTAAATTTGCAGTGCTGCATGAAAGAACAGTTTCCATAGTCTAGCCACATGTCCCTTCATCTGCTTGTGGCATGTGCCGGTAGAATCAAAAAATTTTAATCTTAATAGGCGGGAGGAAGATTTACTTTTGTGCCAATATAATGAGATCATGTTACTCATTCTACAAGTAGGAGGAAAGGAGGACTAAATCTTTTCAATACTCACCTGATCTTAGATTGTTTTATGTCAGTTGCAAAAGGGCTCCCTATAGTGAGAAGAATTGTAATTTATGTTTTCAATAAAATAAAAATTTTTCTCCTTTAAAATTCACCCTACAATTACATTACCTTTTACGTGGGTCACCAAAAATGCCCGTTTTCAGTATTTCTCATTTTCTTTCTCACTTTTCTGAAAATTAGGAGTATTACATTGGGAAAAGGGAGGGAATGTAATGAAAAAAAACCAAACCAAACTAAAACAAGCCACAGACAGGAAACAAAACATTTAACAGCAGTATTTTAAAGAAGATTAAAAGTTTACCTGGGCTTGGTAGGAAGAAGAAGAGTTAGGATGTAGCACACATTCCTTGATAAATAAGATGTGCCTGGAGAACACTTGGATAACATAGTACTGTGATACTACAGATCTCCTGGGTCCATGGTGTTTTGAAACATCAGTAAAAGAAGTATGCGTCATTGTCCAAACAAATTTTGCTTTCTACTCTTACCTTGTTGTCCAAAATATAGCCACTTCGTTTTTTTATATTCCCTCTTACATTTCTTCCTTTAATTTCTGAAAATACTCCCATTTGTTCCTGATTTAATTCAGCTTGCTGCCTCCATTCCCCTGAATAATCTTGATTGTGCCTTAGTTTCTTTTGTGCTTCTGTATTTTCTGATTCCCACCATCATTTCAATGACATGTAACTTTGTTAAAATGCCGTTTCTTATACTGAACAGTCAGCAAGTCTGCTGACTGTAGTTTTGTAGGGGGTAGAAACAGAAGGCATCAAGAAATTCAGCTGCTGAAAAGCATAATCTGATGGCACTCAAGGGTAATGGGAAAACTAACAAAAACATAATCACTAAATGTTAAAATACGTTGCCCTTTCATAGCTGCTTCTCAGGCAAAATAAGTACTGTGCCTGATTTTCCTGTGTCTATTTCCATCTCTGTATCTGTGTGAACAGATACATAAGCTGCAAAGTGAAACATACTCAACAACAAGAATTCTCTCTTGATGTGCACTTTTAACAATAAATATATGAAAAACATTTGTTGACTCCAATCTGCTATCTGCTAATATTTTGTTTTGCTGCAATAATGTGTGCAAGGTTGGGTTTTGACCAATGAAACCAGCACACAACAGTGTGAACTACTGAAGTTTTGTAAACAGAAATATTAACTTTTAAGAGCACCTTATAAGATCAAGCGTTTGCAAGGGGGAAGACAGAGGCATTCATAGCTGCCCTCCAGTAGCACAAACAATGATGTAGTTAAGAAACATGCTCTGAGTCCACATTGCTGGCAATAGGATTTAGCTATTTGAAGCCAAATTTGAAGCCAAATGGCATTAACTAATTCACTCTCTTCAGGCCATTCACCTACTGTTGTTGCAAAAAATCATCAAAGCACATCAGCAAACAAATTAGTTCTTTTATGTTTGCTGTCTTTACTTTCATCAGTTATGATATTTGTGTCCTTTCTTTTGATCTTCAGTTGTGTGTCTGAAATAAAATGCAAGCTAAAGTACAGCTGAAAACCTTATTGAAGTAGGAGCTTCCCTAAATCCCCATAAAAAGCAAAAAGTGTTGCAAAGGTTGCTGCACATTATGTTTGGGGACATAGGCTTTCTTTAATATTCTACAACAGAAAAACTTTCAGACATTTGAACAATGGAGGATACCACAGTTTAATCTCGAGTGTACCTAGTTTGGACTTTTCCTTGAGGGGAAGGCTGGCTCAATCTGGCATCCATCTGGTACTTAGGGGTTTTAAGATCAAGAAGAATTTGGAGATATGTTAAAGATTTTCTTCTCTGTCACATGTCAAACATGCTATCTTGGGAGTGTTCCTGGGCTTACTTCTGTCCAAGTCATTTCAAGGGAAGCTTTGACTTAAAAGTTCAGGACAGAGACTCCTCTCTAGTCTGCCAGGAAAATAAAAACGGTAATGACCAACAACATTTCATTCCTTTGCTCTAAAAAGAATTAATGAAAAACAGGGCTTAGTCCTAAACTTACGTAGTATCTTTAAAATACATTTTAAGTTGCCGAGATGAATGTAAACACAAGAATGCATTTATGCCTGTGCAGGAAAATGATTGCATGTTTGTAACCTCTATCACTTGCCTTCTTCAGCTTCCAGAGCTAAACTCAGCATGATCAACACTATGTCAAAAATTCGAGGCCAGGAGAAGGGACCAGGCTACCCTCAAGCAGAAGCCTTGCTGGCAGATGCGATGCTGAAATTTGGCCGAGAGCTTGGTGAAGAATGCAACTTTGGTAACTTGTTTACTTCCTTTTCCATTATAATGCAATAAAAATTGTAGTAAAATTTATATAGCTTTCATTATTAAAGGGCTGCACTCTTATGGAGGAAGAACTTCTGCAAGAAACATTAGAGTTCTGCTTCATAAGACTTTTCCTTTAAGGTTGGTCTAGGCCTATTTTGAGTATCTTTTGAAGATTTGGACTAGAGAATTTTTCCTCATAAATGAAAGTCAAATTGTTTCCATTTGGACTTGGATCCAGATAGGCCTTAGCTCTCTGTCATAAATGGTGATACCGTGACTGTGTTGGGATGAAATATGTACATGTGTTATTGTCTATGCATATAGAGAACAAAGCCCCTTTGTCCTCAGAATCCTTAAACTAACTGTTATTGTCTTCATTGCAGGCAAGAAATAAAAACTAATAAATTTTTAATAGGCTTTGGCCTTTTTTTCTGACCAAATTCCACATTTTAAGGCACTAGTGAACACTCCTGTCTTATTTGTTAACTGCTCCTCCCTCCAAGCCCAATTGAGTTTACAGCTGAGTTACAAATGTTCCACTGACTCTTAAAACTGTGTTCAGCAGTAGAGTTCTGGTTATAAAAAGATGTCATTCACAACAGCGTACTTTGTCTCTCCGTCTTGTTTGTGTGGACTTCTCTGCGGCCATTTTTACATGACAACACACAGCACCCTCAAAATGAGACTGTGAAACTCCTGTTCTCTATTTGAACCATCATAAAATTGTTTTCCTGACATTTGGAATGGAAAAAGTACTTTCTTACTTGTTTTATGTAATTCACTAGTTAGCCTGACAGATGTAGTTTGATTTATGCTAAATACTACTGATTTTTTTTAAAATTGATTGCCTCTCATTTGCTGAATTTCAAACACATTTTTAAAAGGAAAATGAACTAATATAATCTAGTTTCTGCAAATTGCTGTATGTTCTGTGATAACTTCACTAGCATGCAGCAGAATAGATACGGCAATTATTTTCACATTCTTAACTAATAGCAGCTATTATGGCTATTTGTCACTCTTTGTCCAAATCTGGAAGGCTCTCTCATTTCACAGTGCATTGCTGGCATCCATTGCTTGGGAGACAAAGCTCCTTCTGATTTCTCACATATTTTGGTTTTCAGACCCTTCGTAGTCTTTGAAGGTGGATTTTTTTTATCCCTAACCTATACCTCAAACCAGGAGGGTATGTTTGAGCTTCTTGCTTTTCTTCTTATGCAGAGGAAGTAAAACAGAGTGGTAATTTTTGTGGCCCTCAAGTTAATCTTGGAGGGAATCTCAAAAGGCAGTTAACCTGGGTTATTTAAGTTAATGAGCTTCATACACCTACACGTCTATGTAGTAGACCTCCCAAATGTAATAGTACTGTGAAGTCTATAGTCTCATCCAAAAAACCTTTCATTTAAAAAAACAATCTGTGCAATTGTTAAGAATTTTTACATTTGATACTGTCACCAGTCTCACTGATAGAAATGGGGAGACCTAGACTTGAATTAAAACTATTCTTTAATGCAGTGCGGTGATGGTACCACTGAGTAGATACAGTTAATTCTATTCTAGCATGTTTGTTTCAACAGAGTGAGGAATGGATGGACAACAAGGGATGTGGAGGAAGCTGTCTTGACTCAGCATGGAACCACAAATTCAGCTGTCTTACAAGGCACGAACTCTGGTGGCTGCAGGGGTGTTAAATCTATATTACTCTTTCACACAGTGCATCATCCTCTATTTCTTTCCTAAACCTGAGACTTAAAATGAAATACTAACTGAAGTTTCCCTGAAGTTTCCATGACTCAGCTTCGTTCTACGGTGATTCAAAACTAAGTTATTTTGAGATAAAACTGCATCTTTTCTTTCAGGACCAGCACTTGTTGATGTGGGAGAAGCTATGAAGGAGCTTTCTGAAGTCAAGGATTCTCTAGACATGGAAGTGAAGCAAAACTTTATTGACCCGCTTCAGAATCTCCATGACAAAGATCTGAGAGAAATACAGGTATCGCCCTCAATGCAGTATTTTAATAATGTCAAATGTGTGGACTGTCTATATGTTCAGAATTTTTGTTAGTTGTGTAGTTTAAAATGGGGCACTCAGGTTGGAAGAGACCTGATTTTTGTTTCTTTTGGCTTGAATTTTACTTTTCAATTCTGTGTCTCTTGGTGATGGTTCAGAAAGGGAAAGATAAAAATTTGAATGTTTTTTAATGGTAGATGGTAGAATTTTCAGTCTTATGCAGGCATGAACACAGTACTCTAATCTTACCATTTGAGAGCTCATTTCACAAAAGAGATGTACCTATGTTTACATTCCATTTTCTAGTGTATGACAAATGCTTATCTGCATAAGTAGCTGCTCTTCTCAGCTCGGTAAGGCTTTCATACTGTTAGATACATGTGGATGCAAGGTATCTCGGACTGTTTGATATAATTTAGAAAACTGGTTGTTATAAATATCGCAGTGGATGACAAATTGATTCTTCTGAGAGAAAGTAAACACCTCAAGTAATCATGGTCATACCGGTAGCATTAACTTTTGGCCAGTTGGACATGGCAGCTGCTAAACAGATGAACTTGAATGTTACCTCAGTTAACAGTCTAGGAAATCTTCAGTGTAAGATAACATTAAGTTAATTTATTGGTCTGACAGAAATTCTTAAAAATATTTTCTGAGTTGCTTTGTTTATGAATGCTGTTACACAGACAAAAATATACTAAGTTGTGCTTTTAAAAGAATTTTCTCCTGAACATGTAGGGAAAAAAACATAGTGTTCAGGTAATTCTGCATTAGAGTTAAAGAGCAAGAAACTTGCATATCTTTAATACAGATGGCAATTGAAGTTGTCCATTCTGCATGGCCTTTTATTAGAGTTGGCCTGTCATCTAGATCATTGCTTCTTAAATGATACACAAATCCACCTATTTCATTATTCTGTATTTCTCTCCTCTGGGGAAGGCTCTGATAGACAACAAACAGCATATGCTTGCTGTGTGCATGGACTACCTGCTTACAATGCAGTATCAGGGAAAATCCTTTATACTGCGCTTGCATTTGTGGTTTTTGGTTTTTTAGCATCACCTGAAGAAAATGGAGGGTCGGCGCCTGGATTTCGATTACAAGAAGAAAAGACAGGGCAAGCTCCCTGATGAAGAACTTCGCCAAGCTCTGGAGAAATTTGATGAATCAAAAGAAATTGCTGAGTCAAGCATGTTCAACCTTCTGGAGATGGATGTGAGATAACCCTTGTTAATCTTTGACCAGAGTCTTAGAAAGACAGTGGAAGCCCTTTCCTCCTTGTTGGACACAGTGAGAGGCTCAGAAGCTATACTAATGTACAGCATGTTCATGTAGGACCAGTTTCTTAGGTATTTTATAGGTAACTGAGCTACAGAACATAAGCCCTCTGTAGCATCGTTGGGCTTCCTAACTGCAAAGCGTTACTTGGAAAACCAAAGTATCTTTCTTCTTAGAATTATGTAAATGTAGCTAATTACTCTTACTTGTGGTTAGAGGGCTTATGCCAAGGCTTTTGCTCAAGTGTGTGGGCTGCTGAGAGGATCGTAAAGATCAGAAATTATGAACTCACAACCCCATGGTGTCCGCTGTAATCAGATGCAGTAGTGAATGAAAAACTCAAAGTTATGGAGACTGTCTCTATCTGACCCTGCAGAATATGTTTTGCTTATAGAGTAGTTAGGATTGAGCATTTACTAGGTTTATTTAATGTTCTATTTATAATTAATGTTGTAATTGTAAAATTAAGCAAGAAAAAACATTTCTATAACATGTCAGCTGAAGTCTGTCTTGTAGAATATGTAGTCAAAGAAAATTAAGGATTTCCGTTTATGTGAATTACTTGATTTAAGTACACACCTTATCTAACTCCTCATTTTGTTACCAGATTGCTGTAGAGGAGCTATAACAAACCTGAAAATATTTGCATATAGAACTTAATATTTGCATAGGAATTAAATATAGCTGCTCTGAAATGAAAGAAATACAACAAGTTGTTAGTTTTAATCTTTGTAGTAACATCCATCCCCATGTGTGCAGGCAGTGCTGGGCAACATTACACCACTGCGGCATTGTGCGTGATGGAAGCTGCTAGAACTTGTGTTGCCCGCAAAGTGGGGCTTTGAGTGTTTTTCCCCTCATGAAGTGGCATGCTCTCTGCCTTCACTACAAATATTCTGCATCCCAGAGTATGTAGTATCTTTCTGTTCTGGTCTGCTTCACAGGTCAGAGTACAACAGAAGCAGGACCATAGTCCCTATGGTTCTGTGCCCTTCAAAGGCAGGGAGGGAGAAGGTGTATTATACTGTCATGACAGTCTCGTTTTTGCTTTGATAGTGTTTGTTGAGTGTGGTAGGTCTGTAGGCTGCTGTTCATGCAAATCAGCCATGGAGAGATGATCAGCGGAGAAGAGTTGCAGTTACCATTCCAGATCAGGTCATAACCAGACGTGGTAATGAATAAAGACTGATATGTAAATATTTACTGCTAACTACAAAGATGAATCAAGTTTTTAGAGAGATAAGTAAAACTGCCTTTGCAGTGGACAGTGGTCTTTATTCTCTCTTGCCTGAGCTGTTAGTATTCACCTAAGATCTGATGTTTTAATGTCAATCCTCAGATTGAACAAGTGAGCCAGCTTTCTGCTCTTGTGCAAGCCCAGCTGGAGTACCACAAGCAGGCCACACAGATCCTACAGCGAGTTACTTCTAAGCTGGAAGATAGGTAATGCACTTTTTGTAAGTTTCTTGAACAGTTTGTTAGTTTTACAGAGGTAGAAAACCTATGAGTAGAATGCAACTCTGTTATCTTTCTCAACTTGGTACTTGTATGTTTACAAAAACAAGGGCCATTTCTTAGACGATTGCAAGGTGAGGTTTAAATGTTTCGGAGATGCATCTACTTCTGAGTGTGAGTTAGGAAAGCACCTCAGCTCAGTAAAGCTGTTAAGTGTGAGTTAACTGAAAGTAAGTGTTTATAAATACTGCATTCGGTGAGACTCGCAGCTTTGGATTCCTTACTGTTTGTGCACAAAGTGTGCTCATTCTGAAAGAAGATGTTAAAAATTGATTTTGAAAAAGAGTATCTTGTTGCATTCTTGTCTACCTGAAGATCTTCCTGACCTAGGTAGTGACACCCTCATTATTTACCACTTTATTTAATACTTCTCCTATTATCAGATCAAACTTGATACAAGACTTGGCGTAGTTTACCTCTTCCATCCCCTTTCGTAGCACATGCTATCAGAATTCCTACAATAGCTTTTTAAATAGAATTTCATAATTTTTATTTTAGACTATTTGTTTCCATCAAAACAGATTGATCAGATTCTCACGCACACATCCTTCTTCAAGGAAATTTAACGTACAGGAAAGGTTTCTCTACCAATATGGTTCAGGAAGACTCTTCGTAAAAGTTGGTTATAATTCCCAAGAGGAGATAATGTTCACGTACTGTGCGAAGGCAGCTGTTTTCTGATGTCATTAGTATAGATCAAGTTGCTAATACTGCTGGGTCTGTCAGTGTTAATTTTCTCAGAGCATGCATCCTGAAAACCTTGTTCAGTTCTAAGCCTTAAAGTCTTTGTGACTAGCAGCAGCACTTGTTTTGGTAGACAGGCTGTCCAGCTGACTGTTCCTGGATACAGTCTGCAGTGCTGTCTAAACAGCAAGCAAAACAATTTTCGGCACTTGCAAAAGAATACTGCAATTCACTTTCTTTACAGAAGCATTAAAAATTCCTCAGGAACAGGTGGTTTATCCTGTAGTCCATAAATTATGCCATTAAGTGAACATACCTCTCTCTGCAATAGATTTCTCTTCCTGTATCAGTTCAGATGATCCCTTGCCCTTTTAAAATTTCTGCTAACTGGTCAGTATTTTTGCTTTAAGTTTCAGCTGTGAATGATTTTAGCTTTTCAAGGCCCCTGCATCAGAACGCTATGGTAATTCAGCTGAAGTAAATCTTTTGGATCCCTAATTGTAAAGAGGCTGCTGGCTAAATCGTCCTTTATCCACACCACTGGACACAAATTGAGCGCTGTGATGTGTTCACGCCAGAGATGAGTCAGGAATGTAGAGCTGTTACTATCTGAACTACTCGTCTTTCCCTGCTGGTGATAGGCAGGTAGCAAGTAATGCATAACCCCTGGGGTTTGGGTGTTGTTTTTTTGACTATACAGACCAGAAAATAAATGATGCTTTACTTTTAAGCTGAGCGAATTTCTTACTGTTCACTGTCGGTGATGTCTCCAGCAAGTACTGCCCATTTTCTAGGTACCTTTCTTAAAAGAGTGAATGGAACCTGTTCATGCTGGTTTCTGGCATGGACAGTGTCTTATAAGTACTAACACACTGTCCTGTGTAAAATATTCACAAAAGAATTTTTTAAAAGTGTGAGTTAGACTGCAAAAACCATGAAAAATTTAAAAATGCACTTGTCTTCTATTTTTTCTGGGCTGTTCAGATTACACTTCAAGACTTTCTTCAGGAAGTACAAGAGCAAGAATTTCATTCTTTTTCTACACATTAATGGAAGGCATAAACTTCCTTAAAATACCATGATTCCAGGAACTGGGAAACATTAGGAGCTTGGCGAACATTGGGAAACTTTCAGTAAAATTAATAAAAACTGGAAGGTCAGCAAAGACTATTTTAAACTCCCTTTTCCACCAAGGGAAATGAGGATGCAGTTTCCCCAACACAGTATCATGACAGAGCAGCTGGGAAGCAGGAATGGTTTCCTTGGAGATATTTCTTTTCTTAAGAGACATGGCTCATGCTGAGCTTTTGGGTAATTTTTAGCAAGTCACTAGAACTGTCACCTTATCGTTCATAATCTGAAAAAAATGGTATTTGTTTCGGGAAAGCATTAAGTGTAACAGAACTAGTTCAAGTATTTCTTAAAAATTTTACTGTCTTGAAAAAGTAACTTTTGTTAATGAGTGAAACATAGCAAAGGCTTTTTATTTATTTTGACAATTTCAATTGCTTAAGTTTTTAATTTACTTACGGTTCTGGTTTTTTTAATGTGGAAGAAAAGCACTCTCTGGGGACTGACTTATAATAGTATTTTGGATGGTGAGGAAAACCTTGTTATCAGGATCAAAAGTCATAAAGTTAGATGCAGATCTTTTCAATAGATAAATCAAAATGTGCTACCAACAGCAAGTCCAGGGCATATATGGAAAAGGTTAGAGAAACCAACTTGTCTTTTAAACACATATGAAATGTTCTTTCATATGTGGAATTAGAAATACACGTGGTAGTTCTAGATAAGCTCCTCTGATTCTGTTCATCCCTTCCTTGGATTTTACCCTGGAATCTGTAAACGTACCCTTCCCTAGAAATTCTAGATTTCTCAATTAGAAGAATAAGTTGAAATGAATGATAAATAAGTGGTTATTTTGAGAGTCAGGAAGACTGGACTTTTGTCCCTTTATGAAACAAGTATTCCAAACAGCAAATTAACCAAGTCTGAAAATGAAGTCAGTACATTCCCACAGAGTCTTCTTACAAAATGACAAGAGTTGGCATCAATCAACTGAATAGTTAATGCTTGCCAGGGTTAGAAGCAAAAGATCATGCAAACAATTGGGACAGAGATGTTTGTAAATCCCTTTTCTAAGCTTTGATAGTCACGTAACAAGTTTTTCTTTATTATGAGCTCTTTGTTTTTGTTAGGAAAAAGGAAGATAGACAGACTGCTAGGTTTCTAAAAGGAATGAAAAATTAACAGCTTCATGGCACAGTCACGTCAGCTGGTTTTAGTAATTTAAACTACTGTTATAAACACAAAAACTACTCCAAATGACAAAACTCATTTACTATGGATGATTGGTGGATGAGAACTTCAGCCTTGGAAATAAAGGTATTTGGTGCATCTCATCTGTTAACAAGATACTAATTCTTGACATTTAATTTCATATTTTGGCAGAATAAAAGAGGCATCATCTCAGCCCAGGCGAGAATACCAGCCCAAACCCCGTATGAGCCTGGATTTCTCGACCGGTGACAATACACAGCACAATGGAGGAATATCCCATGCCACCACACCCAAACCGTCAGGTAATGTCAGTAACAATGTGAGCCGGAAAACCAGCTCTGTCTGACGTTTCGTGCCAATGCAGAAGTTGCATGCTTTCTTCTGGAAATTAGTTCTTCCATGAGGGAAAATGAGAATGGGGATAGTATATAGGAGAGAGATGTCTGAACTGCTGTTTCTTTGTAAAGTGTTCGTATCCTCAGGCAGGAGAGCTGAGATGGATCATCCATTGCTTTAAATGTGTCTTTTGGTCAAAAATTTCCTTTATCCTAGAAGCTTACCTTGAAATACAGACCTTTACAAAACAGGCACTTAGAAAACCAAAATAACAATGGAAAGTTTTCCATGAAAATGCAGAAGCCTGAGGCCTGCCAGACCACCATAACCATATCCTGCTGTTTAAAACCAGGTATTAGAACACAATGAGCCTGAAAGTAAAAATAACTGAAAACTAAGCTATATGAGCTATTTTCTTTGTCCAAGTGGACAAGCAACATTGAGCATTAGTATGAGTGTGCATAATTACTAACTTAAAGAAGTGTTTATTTAATATCAGCACATCCCATGGAAGGCTTATTATTTGTTTCTTACACAATAACTATCTGTTATCCCATGTTATGGTGAGGGCTGGCCTCTGTCCAGACTCCCATCTTAGTTATTCCTTAGTTTACCTCAGTGACAATTGCTATCACGTTCCACCTTGCAAGACTGGATTTGTTTTCGCTAGATATTTAGTCAGGATTTCCTTTCTTTCCATCACATCCTGATGTGAATGTTTGATTTTTCTCCCACATATAGACAGGAACAGTATCTCCACTTGGCACTGGCAACTGGAAATTAACTTACACAATCTTGCAAACTCCTAGCAATCTCCTCATTATGCTAGCAAGGAGAAGGATTTAATAGAGATTCCTTGTGCATGAGTGTGGCTTGAGTCTTGCATGCTGGAGTTCTCATCATTCCACCAGTAATATTCTTCTTCGCTCCTTTTTTGTAGTGTCACGAACACTTGTCTATGCTAAGGCAGTGCAGACTGATGTTCGTGTATCTCTCCAGCATTTATATTTCCCTCTTCAGAGAGCAGTGTTTAGCATTTTCTTCAATAGGGGTTCTTTTTTTTGAAGTGTTTATCGGTTTCAGAGGAACGCCTTCTTTGAAAATTCTTGAATGTTTGTTTGGGGTGATTAATTCAAAGAGTTTATTTGCTAATTCTTCTAAATTTCAGCTGGTAGCAATGAGGATAGCGAACACGCCGTAAGGCTTGTTGATGTCAGCACAGTAGTCTTCATGACAAAGAAACCAAAATACACTGTGAGAGATATGTAAAGAAAAGAAGTAAGGTTTCACTATAGAATGTAATAAATTAAATCTGGTATTTGAAAAACTTGCTTTATTGGGGTCTATAGAAATGGAAAATTTTTGTCCTAAAATAACTCAAGCATGAGCCTTCTATCCAGAGTGTGTGTTCAAAATGAATATGCAAAATGTTTGAATCTGAAACTTACTCATCTTAAAGCTTGTATACATGAGGAAGTAGAACATGTATTCTTAGAACTATCATTATGGTGAAGTGGCTTGTGTTGGTTCATTCAGACCACTGGAAGTGCATGAACTTTTACTGCTGAAATTCAGGTGGGGACATGATTCCTTAAAGTTGAGTGCTGCTAAATCCTAAATATTTTGACCAGTAACAATTTTGGATTTGGTAGGCTTGAAGCTGTAGAGGCTTCAGGGGGAGGGAAGAGGGAGGGTATTTGTTAATTTCGTATAATGTATGGAAATCCCATCAAACTAATGACTTATATCCACTAGCTATACTAAAGAGTTTATGGTCAGATGCTTGTGAATTGGCATATTAGAAAGCTCTCAATTTCAAACTTTTTCTGAATCTATCCTGCTGGCCCTGCAATAAAGAGTTTTGTGGGAATGGGGAATAAAAGTCTTTGGAAACGTGATCCTAAAATTCAGAGGATTAGGAGCATATACAGTGGTATAGCTGTACCACTGAAATTTCCAAATAAAGGGCAAACACACAGTTACGTCTTCACTGTTGTGAGCTACCACTTGCACCACTGACCTGAGGTAAATAGACAAGGCATCTTTGCAAGTAAAGCTGGAAATACGTTTGAGCTTTTGCTTAATTTTTTATGTTTTATAAACAGATTAAAATTAGATTCCAAATTGATCATAGTTGTGCTTTCAGGTGTGGGCTTGACTAAAGCTTGGTTCTTTTGGGATTCTCAGGCTTTTACCAGCATGCACTTACAGTAACTGAAGACTGTCAGAAGCTAGTGGTTGTCTTCTAACGAAGTTTGGCAGTCCAAATATAGATATTATTGAAGAACTGTCATCAGCGTATGGGTGATACCAGAAACAGCAAAATCTGTCTTAGGTACGGTGGTAAAAATGGGTACTCTTAAGTGTTGAGATTTTTAAGCATGTTGTTTCTGTGTCTCTTCTCCCCAGGTGTTCACATGGATCAGCCATGCTGCCGAGCTCTGTATGACTTTGAACCAGAGAATGAAGGGGAGCTGGGATTTAAAGAGGGTGATATTATTACCCTCACTAACCAGATCGATGAAAACTGGTATGAGGGGATGCTTCATGGCCAGTCAGGTTTCTTCCCCATCAATTATGTCGATATTCTGGTTCCATTACCCAATTAGGAATGCTGATCCACCACCTCTGACGCAGATAGTTGTGTCAGTACCACTGCTTTCAAAATGCTGCTTCTTACACCTTACAAGTGCAAACTGCAGTGGTTAGAGTTATCGATTCCTAATGAGCATCTTTGGTTTACGTGTTGTCATACTATGTGGTGGTGATGCGTTGTATCTTCTGAGCCAGCATAGCGTGGATTAGTTTATTGACTGTGCTGGCCTGGTAGTAACCAGAGCCATTAGTGAGATGAAATGGGGAAGATGATGGCAAGCAAAGCAGGTAATTCAGAGTGAAGTAGCAGGAAGTGAAGGTGGTGTTGGGAAGATAATGCCTATCACCACCCTATTCCCTTTTCAGTCTTAGTTCTCTATAAAAAGAGGGAAAAGTTCTTGCCATTCCATCTTTCCCTTCCTAATGATACAGTTCACGCAGGTCTAACATTGACTAACCAGAATTGTATCTTCCAACCAAACTGGCTGGCTGTTCTCACAGAGAGAGCGTAAGTGTAGATCCTCTGGTTTCTCAGAAAGTGAACCACTGTACTGTGTGTCCTGCTGCTCTCTGCTAAGTTTTATATTCTTAATTATTGTTAAAAGGCCTATTTCCCTCCAGAGGTAAACTGTAAGCTATCGAATGGGGATTCCTGTAGTAGAAATGTTGGACCACAAACCACCTGAATTTGCCCTTCAGGAACTTTTAGCATGCTCACCAAAATGCCAGTAAATGGGCAAGATGGGGAATAAAACTGGCATTTATTTAATGTTTCTTGTCAAGTCTTGGCACAAAACCTTGCTGCTTAAGCACCAGATATCCTTTGTAAACTCATTCACTGAGGAATACAGTAACCAACCAAACACAACCCTCATTTCATTTGTTTCTGTCTGCCATGTGTTCTTTGAACATCATTTATGCATACTCTCTCCTCAATGAGGACAAAATAAAACATGTTATTTTTCTGTTGAGCAACGAAAGACATGTGGCTGTATATGCAAAAACATTTCCCATCTGTTTAGTTGGTTCTCCTGTGTTCCTCCTTCCTGCACTTGGTGTGTACAGTGCTGTGCCTAGCTTCTTGGCATTCTTTTGGTAACAGTTGCAGAAGTTCTGTTAGTTTAGTTATCCAGAGTTCTATTTATCTAAATTGTACAGACTCTATCAGAGGTTTAATGTGCTGCTTCGAATGTGCCACTTCAGTACTGGATGATGTGAAATGAAGACAATTCCCTACTGCTTAATGTATAAACTATATCATGGAAAGTATTGTTATTTCAAATAAATGCTGAGAGAATAACTAGAATAATGTTGTGGATTATTGCTTTGTTGCTTTAAAATCTGCTTTGATAACTTCAGCTAACAAGGATATTTTATTTTAGAAAGCATATTCCTCATTTCCTGCAAATGTGAAAAATGTTTGTTTGTTTTTTTTTTTGGCATTATCATTTTACCTCAGTCAAATAAATCTGATGCATGTAATGGCACTCATAAGTACGATTAACTTAACACTGACCACATTAAATTAATGTCTCAATGACTGGCATGCAATCTTGTAGATACAGGCTATTTCTTATCAAAGAATGCTGCTGTTCACAAACTCCCTAATGAAGCTGAAAGACTTGGTAACTGATAATTTATTTATGGTTTTAAATAAAAACAGGGATATTGTCACAAGCAAAACA
This sequence comes from Mohoua ochrocephala, assembly GCA_013398855.1. Classification (NCBI taxonomy): domain Eukaryota; kingdom Metazoa; phylum Chordata; class Aves; order Passeriformes; family Acanthizidae; genus Mohoua; species Mohoua ochrocephala. Next base: position 60,687 of record VZTA01023715.1, on the reverse strand, counting down.
GACTTGGCTTGGAGAAAACGAATTTAAACCGATTCAAGTATTTTTGTGCAGTGAGAACAAAAAGAACTGTCACCTTTTCTGTCCCAGTTCCCAAGCTCAAATTCAATCCTGACTCCTGCCCACCAGCAGCTCACTGGCACGAGTACTTGCAGGTGTGCAGTATGTCCATGAAAGCTCCTCTCTGCTGCTTCTCCCTCCTCATTTTTCCCCCTTTTTCAGTGGTGTGTCCAGCACAGGACTTACTGTGAATATCTGCTGGTGTGTCATGGATGGTCTCCACCTCATCGTTCTTCAACCTTGGTGTTCCCTCTGCTTAAGAGTGTTTCTCACTCTTATTTTCCCCCTCTTCTGCTCTCTGCTCTATGTTCATGTCCCAGGGCACGTTGACAGAGACTGACAGAGTAGAAGAAGAATCTTTCAGAGATGGCGCCTCATTCGAGGCTCAGTTCAAGGTCAGGCTAGACAGGAGTCTGAGCAACCTGGTGCAGTTGAAGATGCTCATTGCAGGGGTCTTGGACCAAGTGACCTTTTACAGTCCCTTTTGACCCAAACTGTTAAAAAAATACAGATACAGATACAATTCCTGTAATTTTTTATTACAGTTCTGTCCTAAATCCAGTGACTGGGCTCTGAGGAAGTTTCTGTCAGTGATTGGGAGAAATCTGTTTCAAACTCAATGGACCTGAAACTTTAATACAGATGCCTTAATGGTGCCATACTACAGTTACTGTTAGTCAGTATTACTATAAACAGTTACAGAACAATTAACGATGTTAATTATCAAGGCCTGGCAGTCACAAGTAGTGCACTGGCACACCTCTATTTTGTCAGATTATTATTCTGTAGCATTTGTGGAGAGCGTGCAACCACAGGGCAACAACCTCAGAGATACATTTACATAATTTAGAGCAAAAGCGTGGTTGGCATGCAGTGCTGCCTCACCCTGCTGAGGGGCCCTAGTTTTTAAGGTGTAGGGAATTGTAGTGTCTTTCAACAAATGGGACCAGAAGGATTGCACAGAATAGTCATCGTGATGACATGGGCCTGGTCTTGACATGTTGCACAGTTCTTGGCACTTCCTTATTGCTCTGTTCTGTGTCTCCTGCAGGTAAGACCTAAAGAATGCTTTATTCCTGAGGTGGTAAGATCAAAATCTGACTTGGCCAAGAGAGGGATTACCAGGGCTGACAAAAGTTTGCATCTAAACCTTCAGTACTAGGATAAAGAGGGTGATCCAAAAAAGAGCAGGAGGGTGTTTGCTTTTGCACATCATGTAATTCAAAGCTTTGCCTATGGAGCTCTGTGACTCCTTCATTCTAGAATCACATAAGATATGTTGTTGATGGATATAATCTTTTTTCACTGGGAGACTTATAACTTCTGTCATCCTGCTTCCTAAGGTCTATGTTTTCAGAAATATTTTAAAAATATGACATGGGTTCCTAATTACCAAACTTGGCTGCAGAACGGCTCCTCACAGAGGAAATTAGGAAGTCTGCCAGCACTGAGCTATCAACTGCCAAATATAGCTAAATGGTTTAGGTTTCATATTGGTTTCTTTTTTTCTGTTGAACTGTAAGGTTTCTTGAAGCTTTTGCCTTCTTAGCCTTCTTTATTTATTGCAGAGTGAATCTTTTAAAAACATAGCAAACCCCAATAGTTCCCTGAACAGTTCTCCATCTAAATAAAGAAGTGATCGAAAATGTGGTTTTTTTCTTCTTTTAAAATATCTTCTTCCCTCCAGAAAGAAAGAAGATGGTAGTCACATCTGGAATTTTGTATTTGAATCTGGCTTACAGACAATTCTCCCTTTGAAGATAGTCATACTGCTTTTCCCACATGAACTACCTTGACAAGACTTGAAAACTGGTGTGAGGATTTCTTTTCTAGTTTCACACTTCTGGGTCTTGCAAATCTTTCTGGCCACTTATAACGCCATGTGGGTGGCTGGTGGAGGAGCCACTGCTTGTTCCAGAGGGGTCCTTAGCCAGGAACCCGCAGCGGTGCCCCTTGGCACACTCGCTGGCTTGCTCTCTCTCACCCCTGCGATGGAAGCACGCAGCCACTCTCACGCGGGGATAACTCGCCCAGGCACTACCAGAGGAAGAGAGGCGGACTCTGTATGGGTTTCTGATGGGTTTATTCCAGTGACCGAAGTACCCAGGGATGGAAGGGACAAACTTCCACTCGAGACTAACTTCTAAAGGGGTCCCGAGTGGGTGGGGTAATACAGCAACAACCAATGGGCAGAAGGAGAGGGCGGAGCAGGGAGCTGGATTACATCCTTATAGGGGATCTACATAGGATCACAAGATTTGATGGGAGAAGCCATTCTCACGGAGTTAAGGGGGGATCTTTAAACCTTGGAGTCGGTCCACCAGCGGGTCAGTGCTGTACCTGGGCCTTCTGGCCCTCCGAGTACCACAGCCGCTGGTTCAGTCGCTACAACAGCCACTCCTATGCTGAGTTATAGTTCCACTTCAGAATGTATCCTAAGCTTCTCTTATCTCATGAAGGCAGGTGTAGGTCAGTGGAAATGGGTCTTCTTCCCAGCACGGGAGTAGGCTGACTTTGTGACAGGCAAATGAGGTCATCAATTTGGGCATATACTTGGATAACACTGTTTAAAAACGAGTACATTCTATAGACATGTTTAATTTTCTGTAAAGTACAGTAGGTTATCTTAGACTTAAGCTCAGAATGTCTGGAATGGTCTGTAATTATTATTTTATTATTTTTAAACTTTTAGCACTCCAGTCCTTTCAGCACAGACTTGAAATTTCCAGAAGGCTTTGCTGTCTTTCCTTGCCATTTGGTCTAATGCATTGCAGAATATGGGAACAGCTTTGTCACACATATTCTTGCTGTGCACTGTAATGTATAGATAATTTCTAAGCTGTTTAATAGTATTTCCTTGGAGATGCAGCACAGTGGAGCAGTTAAAGAAACAGCAGCTTCTGCCATGCCTTCCTAGAGCTGCTGGCTCTTGAAAGCTCTGGCAGGTCTGGAACACACACAGAGAACATCTCCCTTTCAGGTGCCGCTAGGGCAAACAGTGGACAAGCTGAAATCCTTGTAGTGAGAGCCCTCTCCTGGCCCACAGCTCATTTGATGGGGTAGTGGCAGCCAGCCTCATGCTTCTTATACTCCCTTGCACAGTGCTTAGGACTTTCACTTTCTCTGCACCTTTTGTGACACATGGAATTGAAAAGAAGCACTAACAATGCAGGGAAAGATGAAGGGGCTCAAGCTCCTCTGTCTCTCCTCATCTGTGAGCTGAGAGGCTCCAGGAGAGGTTGGATGGCTCTCTGACAAGATCTGCTTTCCCAGCACCTGCAGATACACCTTGGTGCTTCTTTGAGTCACTGTCTGAAACTGGATGATTCAGCAATTTATCCAACCACCATCAACAGTGCTTATCTAGGGACTTTCCTGTCCCTCAGCAGTCACTGACTGGTGGCATGTCCTGTGCTCAGAGCCTTCACGTGGGCAGCAAGGTCCTTCAATAGGCACCAGTGGTAATGCACATCACCAAGACAGCTGTTTTAGTAGCATTTCTAATGATCCCCATAGTCATTCTGTCTCCTCCCACACCAGAGGTTGGCAAGGTCACACAAGAGGTTTGCTAAGGACATGAGGACTGATGCAGAGAGAGAGAGAGAGCATAGCTTCAACTAGAGACCCTGTGCCGGGGTGTTGTGGGGCTGCACATCCCTGGACTATGGGCACAGTGCCATGGACTTGGCACAGCTATTTCCCATTTCATCTCCCCACTGTGGCGAGCACCAACACCACCCTCCATGGACTGCAAGAGTGACCTCCTTTAGCCCCCTGTTAGCTGTGCTGTGCTTCCACACCACAAAGACCCTCTGCTTTGGTATTCCACTTGGTTGAACTTCATTAAGCCCATTTCTCCAGCCTGTCCAGGTCCCTCCAGATGCCAGAAAAACCCTCTGTATCAGCCACTCCCTGTTTTGTATCTGAAAAGTTACGGATATCTTCCAAACTATTAATAATGAAATCACAGTGTCATAGAATGGTTTGGGTTGGAAGGACCCTTTGGAGATTTTCTGGTTCCAAGCCCTCACCCTGCCATGGGCATGGACATCTTCCACTAGATCAAGTTGCTGAGAGCCCTGTCCAACCTGAGTTTGAACATTTTCAATGATAAGGGAACTTACCTGTGCAATCTGCTCCAATGTCTCACCATCCTCCTTGTAAAACAATAACTTTCTTATGTCCAGTTTGAATTTTCCTCTTTCACTTTAAACCACTTGCCCCTTGTCTTGTTACTACAGGCCCTTTTAAAAAGTCTCACTCCATCGTTCCTGTAAGCTTCTTATCTACTGAAAGGCTGCAGTAAGATCTCCCTAGAGCCCTCTCTTCTCCAAGCCAAACAACCCAAAGCCTCTCAGCCTTTCCTCATAGAAGACATGGCCCAGTCCTCTGGCCATGTTCATGACCCTCTTCCAGCCCTGCTTTAATGAAGATGAACAAGCTGAACACAACTGGACCCATTACTGACCACTGGTGCACACCATTCATGTCAGGTCATTGTGCCACCGAACAAAGGCTGTCTGGGCCCAGCCTTTCGATCAGTGTTTCATCTACCTCACTGTCCCCTGGTCTAACATAGTTTATCAGCCTGACTATGATGATTTGAAACCTCAGAGAATGCTATACCACAGGACTCTAATAAATTGTATATATTTCTGTAGCACTTGCCTATATGTAGAGCAGACCATAGTATCCTAAAACACTTTGTTGCTTAAATGATGGCAAGATTCTTAAATATTGAACACCGTGAATCTGTCATCTATTTTCATGTTAGTTTGTGAAACAAATTTTCATAGAACCAAGGAAAAACTTAGATTTGTAGAGTCTGATCCAACCTCCTTCTCAGAGGAGGTATGATTAGATAATGATGCTCAGGGCCATGTCCGGTTAAGTCTTGAACATATACAAACTGGAGGTGCAGATTTCCCAATTTTTTGGGTTTGTTTTTGGTTTTGTTTTTTGGGGGTTTTTGAGGGGTTTTTTGGGTGGTTGTTGTTGTTGTTTGTTTGTTTGTTTGTTGTTTTTTGGGGTCTTTTTTAGAGAGGTAGAACATCCTTAGTTTGTTGTTGTTTGTTTGTTTGTTGTTTTTTGGGGTCTTTTTTAGAGAGGTAGAACATCCTTAGTTTCTGCTGGAACTAGTAAAATCATAGCAGTGTAGAAGTTAGCTGGTATATGCTATGCATTATGACCCTGTGTGACTGGAACAGCTCCAATGGCTGACTGTATGAAGTACTTGAGGGGTACTGAGGCATCTAATGGTGGACACGACAATACGCAACTTGCATAATTGCACTGAGTTGATTGCATAAAAAGAATTCCACAAATACCTTGGCAAAGTTTCAAACGTTTAACATGCATTTGAAGTGCCTATATTTAAAGTTTGGTTTCTTGAAGTGCCCATTGAGTTTTCACTTAGTCCAGTTGCTATCACAGGTTTTGTTTATAAAGTTCCTCAAGTATTTGTATTTATTACTCAGAAGCAGTGAAAGCCTGGCAAAACATCTGTGACCCTTTCCAACTGATAAGCTAGATAATCCTCTGCCAGTACTGCAAGTAGAACTCTGTGCAGTATGCGATTAAATTTTCTTGATTTATGTTGAGATCTGTTGTTTGATTTGATCTTCAGTACATCTAAAATTTTGAGCAAAAATTGTTGCACTTAATTTAGCTGGGCAGTCCCAGACAAACGTTTCATATCCCCATCCTCCTGGATCTTCTACAGATCAGAAGAATAGGAAGAAACCCAGAAGATCTTGGGTAGGAATGTAGCAGGTATCATATGCCTGAAGCTTCAGCCCATGTATGGGGTTGCATGATGAACAAGGCCTTCTTAGCTTTAGAAGAGGAAGAAAGGAAGTTCAAACTGCTAGCAGGAAGTTTCACCGGAGCCATCCTCTCTTATTGCTGAATTTTCAGGTGATACTGGAAAATAAATTAACTTCCTAAATCATAAGGGAACAGCAGAGTGAGAAAAAGAAGGAGGAATTTTATTTATTTTCTGTTCTTCTAGAGATAGGATCTGTATTTCTGAGATTTCTCTGGTTTCTCTGATTCCTGAAATTTCTCTGACCTGTAAGTGAAACATGGTCAGAGGTGCTTCTAGAACAAATACTGCACAAAAAGAAAAACAGTCATAAACGGAAAACCTTGCAAGCGTAATTTACTTCTTGAGCATGAGAAGAAAGGCGGCCTCTCACAGTCCTTTTGCAGTAGGCCGTAATGGCTTGTAAGCAGCTCCAGTCACTGTAATGCAAACTTGAACCATGAGGAAAAGATGCAGTTTGATGATAGACGTCAGCACACACCAGTGGTGATGTCTAAAGGAAGCTGCAGATGCATCAGCTTCATCAATCCTGCAGTGACTGTCTGATCAAATGGTGTACCCAGTTCCTCTGTGATGAGTGGGGTACAGGGAAGAGTAGTGCTAAGGCAGCACATCAGTTTCTGCAGCTCCTGTAAGCAGGTGCTTCGGTGTCCTCTTCCAGGAGCAGAATGAACGACAGATATAAGTAAAATAGAAGGCAGGTGGAATGTTTATGCCATCTTTTTAACATTTCTGATCAAGAGGATAAAAAGCCTGGTGCACCACCACGTCCAATACAAAAGAGCAGAACTGCTATCTCGGCTATGTGTAAAGCTGAGATAGCTGTTAGAAATGAGAAAGCTTCCAGAGGTATAGATCATTTCACCACAACCTCAGCATTCCTTCTCCCAGAAACTGCTCCTTGCTTTCACTTTGGAGCATCGTGAAGTTACTATTCGCTTCGGCCTGGAAGTCTAGCAGTGTCTCATGGGGTTCCCGAAGCCACAAGGTCACATCACACCTGATCTGTTTTAAGTTCTAGGAAGGGACTCAGCATAGATTTGATTTCACACGCTGACAGAGAGTTGTTGCCAGAAACTGGATAATGCATTTAGTTTTAATTCTCCAACCATACAATAGGGATGATAATAATTCCATATTTCTCAGGGCTGTTGAGGATATATATTAATGTGCATAAAGCTCTCAGAGTTTACACTGTGGACTTGAGAAAAAAAATCTGTTGTTTTCTTTGTATAACTATGGTATTAATCCAGCCAAAACAAAATTTCTGCTTTTATTCAAGGCCAAGCTTTTTACTTTTGACAGTTTCAAAATATTTACTAAGCATTAATACTCTAAACTTCAGATAAGAGTCTGAAAACAGAATTAAGCTGAAGGTATCTTCCACTGAATACTGGGATGGTGTTTGGCAACTAGAGGTATTAATACATTGCAATTTCACAGCTATCTGGAGGTCAAAACTTCAGCACTTCACTAGACTGTGCAGCTACATGGTGATGTGCTCTCTGCACCTTCCTGTCAGAGGGCCTGTCAAGTAACACTGCAACAAGCACCAGTGCTTCTATTTCTATTCTGATTCTCAGCTGGCAAAAGTAATAAATAATCCCCAGTTTACAAATTTTTCATTTCTTTACGTCTAAAGGAACTTCATGGAATTCCAAAATTCCCTGTAACCCAAGGAAATCTCTTGCTTCCTGCTTCTCTGCAATATTGAAGTATGAAGAGCTGTATCAAGAAACAAGTCTGCTTATCTGGCTTTTATGCACACTCTGAGAGATACTAATACTAATACTAGTACTAGTACTAATACTAAAACCCTGGTAGAAACTGGAAGCACAGACACGTGTTAAATCTTCCTCCCAACGTCAGACACTGCATGCTGACAGTCAGCAATCAGGTGCTGCCACTTCGGAGCAATTGTTTCCATTTTGCACAAGAAGCTTTTCACTTGATATCTGAGGCATCTGTTTTACTTGATGTTTTTCTCCCTCTTGAGAGTGTGTGACTGTCAATCTTTTTCTAAGCTTAACAGAGGTCAGTAGCCCATTTTTGTCACAGCTCCTGTAGGGAACTAGAGCAGGGAAAGATTGTGCAGAAGCAGGAATTTCACAATCCCTGCTGAACTTGTAGGCTCTCATGAGATGTAGAAAATTTAATAGGACATGCTTTGTTTCTGTTTTCATACCCTGGAAAGCATTTTGTCCATTGGTGATGTGCAGCCTCGATGCCTTGTTGATGCATTATGACCCTGGTTCCATCTGACGTGCACTCAGCAGCCACTGGAGAAGCCAGCCTGTTTCTTCAAGCTGCATACAGCCTGCGATACCACCACCTTTCTAAGACGTGGGAGGGATGTACATGTGTTTTAAACGAGTGCAAGATGTTTCAAATGAAATGCAGCTGTTGATCTTTTAGATTTCAGACAAATGCCTTATTTTTGTGACTGTTTGGTGCCACTACCGTGAGCCAGTAGAGGGCACCCTGACACTCCTTTTAGTGTTACTAACTTTTAAATAGATACGCTGTCATTCTGAAATAGAAATAATTTTAAAATTATTTAAAGGATACTGTTTACAGACATAGAGACTTCTATAGACAATGGCTATTGTACAAAGATAATTTTGAAAGTCTGCTTTTCCAATATCATCAAAACCTGAACGTTAGAATTTTTAAAACCCTCAAAACCCCAAAAGTCCAAGCTGTGGAAATTGCTAAAGCAAAAGTAAGCGAACCTACTTACTTTCCTCTGTCATATTTTCGTGATTTAGGCAAATTTTTTTTCACACGGACCTTCAGAATTGGTTAATAAAACACACCTAAGGGTTGAAAAGTCCAGTAAAGCAGGTGAATAGCATCCGCTTCACCAATCTGTCCTGAATAAAGTTATTTTTGGCTGTCACATAGCTACAGATCCTTCCAGCACAAAACTTTTTATTATTTAAATCAGGCACACACTCGCTTAAACTAAGTTTTTTTCTCCCCTCTGCCCCATATAATAACAGAATTGCAGATACTCACCTTCAGAAAACATATAATTAAAAAAGAAAAATCTGAAATTGTTCATTCAAGCACGAACTATTTGTCACAAATACATCTGTCAGCCTTTAGCTAGAAGGAGAGTTTCTTACTTTGGATCAAACTCTCCCAAGGAATATATTACGATATGAATATTTTGACAGTTCATGGAATCTCTCATCTGAAGTTCCCTGAATATTTCACACGTATTAGTTGAGGTTCCTTACAGTAGCAGAAATTTTTTATTATAACTGGTTTATATGGGAGTTCTTGAGGAATAAGTGATTAAAAACCTCTTTTTACAAAATGTGTTTTGAAATAGTTGTCACAGTGCTCACTGTGAGCCTAGGGTAATTCCAAATGTGTTTTGTTTTGTTTTGTTTCTCTAAAAATGCATTAGGAGTAAGAGGAGGTGTGGGAACTAATACTGTCTAAGAATTTAATTTGTAACTTGACTGCCAGAGATAAGTGAGAGAATAAGGAGCAATAAGTGGTTTTAGGAGTAAAATTGCATTCTCCAGGGACATTCCAAAAGTTATTCCTATTGGTAAGCAGCAAAGCTGAAAATACCTCTTAAAAAATGCTGAAATAAGTACTCTTCATGTGAAATCCTAAAACCATCCACAAAACTAGATTGTAATCATATCAACCTTATGCTCATGTGCAGAAGGAGAGAGTGCATGGAGCAAGAGGATAATAAACTAAGGCACTGGGAACTTGTTCTATGACAAGGCAGAGAGGACTCAGGATGTCAAAGGTACAGGAGCAATGATGGCGAGTCCTTGCCGTGTGTGCCCGCATGACTCCACCCGAGAGAGGGCCTGGTGTCATCGTCAATGCCAGCGCTTTGTAAAACGTGTTTTTGTCCAGCATCACGCAGAGACACGTTTTCCTTAGACTTTCACTATTCCTGGCTATCATTTTGACAATTTAGAATTAATTAAAAAGAAAACAAAGCAGTCTGACAAAAAGAAACTAGTTCTTTTTTTGTCATTATTGGAATAGAAAAACAAGTGAAGAACACTAGCGTGGGGATAGAGCTCCATGGATACAGGCTTCTGCTTCCACCAGCACACCACTGTTGGAGGGAAGAGCTTACAAGCTCTGCTCCAGGCATGACAATGTCAGCACATTCCTTGCAAGTATCGTGAATGTGCAAAGTAGAAATGTTTTGTTGATAAGCTTTGGAAAATCCCTTCTAGCAACCAATCTTTGCTGTCTTTATTCCTTGGTCCTTTCAAAGCACCACTAGTGACAGCAATTGCATCAGCTAGTTCTTTGTTCCTAAAGACCTAAGGGAATTCCTTACAGTTAAACCCATCTGGATTACAAAACACAGGGTTTCCAAGGAATAGGCAGTCTCAATGCCAAATTATTTGGATATTCTGTGCTGTGATAGATTTTCAAAACTTCTGGACAGTACAGATGGCAAAATATCTTGTGATGGCCAAAAGCAAATCCTTTTAAATGTTTAAATTTTCATTCCTTTCCAAATATTTGATATTTTTGTATCCAAAGTATTTTTTATATGCTGCGGGACTATTGCAACCATTTCCCTAAGGTACTTAGGCATGACAAGCCATGGCTGACAGGCAAGCAAGCAAACACGAACTGAGTGGAATGAGCCACGGTATGGACCATGGGTCAAAAAGTGCCAGGAGAACAGTCCCTGAAACAGCTAGAAAGGCCTAGTGTGATACCATTGTGTATCCATCTGAGGCAGCACGTGGCTATAAACACCTGCAATAAGAGTTTGGGAAAGCTGGTACGTGGACCTCTGGCACCATGTAGAAACAGAGCATCCAGAATGCAACTGTTAAAGCATTGTCTGCCAAGCCCCCAGGCAGAGCCCATCATGGAGCCACTAGACAGTGTCACTTCTTTCATGCATTCTGGCATGAAACTCTGTTCGTGTGCATGTGTGTGCACAATCCTTCACCTAACACAGTCTATCCCGCTGGTTTGGTCCACTTAATAAAGAAGTCAACTCATCTATGTCATGCTATCTGCTGTTCCTTTTCCCCCACGAGATCATGTTACTATTAAAGAATAGAAGTTATCTTGCTTCAAAACAGTTTCTCCCTTTTTGTGAGAGAGAACTTTTTCTTACATTTAAATGTAAATTTAAGTTTCTTACATGTAAATGTCTCAGCATTGGAGAATTTTTCTTTTCTTTGTTAAATTCTTGCTTTTGACCCAAAATGGAGAGTGAAAAGGTTTAATGTTCTGCTGCCTTGTTTTCAAGTGTTCCACTGAAGCAAAGTGGCTGCTGTTTTTTCTTGCTTACACATTCTATATGCCATATTTTTGCTGGGTTTCAGTAGAAAAAAACAAACAAACAAAACCAAACCCTGAAAAAACTAGTATTTCTAGGTTTTTAAAAAGTATTTAAAACTTTTACTCTCTTCAGGTGTTTTATTCTGAGTCAGTATTCCAAGAAAAAGGCCACTTTTCTTGTCATAATATTTTTTGATCAAAATAAGCTTTAGCAAACGGTTTTCAATAAGCTCTTGAGTATCTCTGTAATTAAAGATGTGACCTATAGCAAGACTTCCTAGACAGAGATTAAAATATATAGGGTCTTACAGAACCAAAGAATCATAAAATGTCTTGGGAAGGGATCTTAAATACCATCTGGTTCCAGCTCTCCTGCCATGGGCAGGGACACCTTTTACTGGATCAGGTTGCTCAGCGCCCCATCCAACCTGGCCTTGAAAACTTCGAGGGATGAGTCATTTTCCTGTCACTCTCTGTCCATATAAAAAGTCCCTCTCCTCTTTTATAAGGCCCTTTAGGGTACTGAACGACCACAACGAGGTCGGCCTGGAGCCTTTTTGCTCCACACTAAACAGCCCCAGCTCTCTCAGCCTGTCAGTACAGGAGAGGTGCTTGCTCCAGCCCCCTGATTATCTTCATGGCCGTCCTCTGGACGTGTTCTAACCGACCCATGTATTTCTTGTATTAAGGACCCCAGAGCTGGACACAGCACTCCAGCTGGGGAATCACAAGGGCAGAGTAGAGGGGGAGAATCCCCTCCCTTCACCTGCTGGTCACACCTCTTCAGATACAGGCCAAGGACCGGCCTTCTGGGCTGCAGGCACACACTATTGGCTCATGTCCAGATTTTCATTCACAAGAACTCTCAGTCCTTCTTGGCAAAGTCATTCTCAATGACTTCTCCCACTCTGTATTTATAGCTGGGATTGCCCCAAGCCAGCTGCAGGACCTTGTACTTGGACTTATTGAACTTCTTGCTGTTCTTGTGGGCCTACTTTTGTAGCTTGTCCAGGTCCCTCTGGATGGTATCCCCTCTTTCTGCTGTGTGAACAGCACCTGTCAACTTTGGGTCATCTGTAAATCTGCTGAAGGTGCGCTCAATCCCACCGTCAATGTCATTGGTGAAGATATTGAAGAGCACTTGCCCCAAGACAGACGTCCCTGAGGGACATCACTTGTTACCATCCTCCACCTGGACACAGAGCCACTGACTCCAACACACTGGCTGCATCCATCCATCCATCCATCCATCCATCCATCCATCCATCCATCCATACCTCCCTCCCTCCCTCCATCCATCCAATTCCTTCTCCACTGAATAGTCCATCAATCAGATCCGTGTTTGGAGATGAGGATATCATGTGGGACCGTATTGAAGGTGTTACAAAAGTCTAGACAGATACCATATGTCAGTTCCCCCTTGTTGACTGCTGCCATCATTCCGTAACTGAAGGCCACCAAATTGGTCAGGCAGGATGTGCCCTTAATAAAGGGCTGTGGTGGCTCCTCAGATCACCTCCTCGTCTTTCAGGTGCCTTAACATGTCTTCTGGTAGGCTCTGCTCCATGGTCTTGCCAGGCTGGTGAGGCTCACCAGTCTGTAGTTCACTGTGTCTTCCTTTCTCCGCTTTTTAAACATGGGAGCAATGTTCCTCTTTTTCCAGTCACTGGGAACTTCACTTGGCTGCCTTGACTTTTCAATTGTGATAGGAAACGTCTTGGTTACAACATCAGCCAGTTCCCTCAGGACCCTGTTATGTAAGATGGTGTCTATAGATGCTTTGATATGCAAAATTACTGGACAACTTGCACCATGTCTTTTTCACTGTACAGTTTTCCAGTCTACAGGTTGAAGCAACAGCCCCTTATTTTATATTTTGTTCATGTTTTATGTAGGGTAACTTATGTTTATGTAGAGGACACACACCTACTTCTTAAGAAGCTTGCCCTGATGGAGAAAATGTTGATAAAATAATACCAATTTCTGAATCTCTGTTATCAAGATTATTCTTTTCACTTTCATTTTTTCCTGCCATCACATCTCTCTTGCATATTCACTGTAACTCGTGTTCCAGGGGAGACCAAAAATAGTTACTCCTTTTCACCTCTTCTGGCTATATATGAGAGTAGCATCAGCAATTCTTTTGCATTTGGCCTTTGTTCTTATCTGCTTAACATTCTGTAAAACTTCATGTAGCTTTTCTATTTTTGTTGTGGATGCTCAGACAACAGGAATCTAGACGAAAAGCACTTTTGAAAATTCCCTAAATTTGTAACTCCTGCCTGCACTTAACAGTGCCTTGCCACAGGCTGTGTGCATCTCCCCTGTCTTTCAACTATTTTAATCCCATGACGGGACAATTGGTTATTTGACTTTATTTCCATAGAATTCAGTACAGAAAGAGGAAAAAATTCTCCATATTGTTTTTTTAACAAATAAACATGGTTCAGTTCTACAGTAATTTTGCATATCAATACTTAGCAGCTGTAGACATAATCCTACATAATACCCATTATATCTTAAACTTGTCTGGAGTAGGTTTTTCCATATATTTTCTATCATATTATATTGTTCAGACCTGCTTTTAAAGGTCTCCTGTACTAAGGTCTGTAATGACAATCTAGAGTGTAAGGACAGCCTTTAGGTGTTGCTGCTCAAGTGCACAGAGAAAACAAGTAGCAGTCAAAGTGTCTTGCATTAGCAGCATTTCCAAACAGCTAATCCTGCGCAGTTGCCATCCTTGGGGTCAGCACTTCTGCAAATTGGAACCAGCTAGTAGGGGTATCCACACACAGAGGGAAATAGAAAGGATGCTGGAGCCCAGGAGTCTAGTGAGGAAAGGGTGATTAAAGATTCCTCTCTGGCTATTATCAAGAAGAATGCCATACAAGGTCCCTGCTCAGTTTGACACAAAGAAAATACAAGAAGCAAGAAGCTTCTGACTTAATACCCTTCTCTCAAAGTAATAAGAGGAAAAGCATTAGGATATGTTCCTCTCTTCCAATTAGGTCTGAAAACATTTTCTTGTGTGAACATCTCACCCAAGTTTCTGCTTTTATTATTTCCAGTTAAGAGCAAAAAAGCTAGGCCTTCATACAAAATATATTTCCAAAGTGTTGATTTATCAGTTGTGGCAGTGGCCCAGTCCACGTTTGGGTTCCACCTCCATGAGGTTGGATGGGTGGACTTTCCAGCCTACAACAGTGGGTTAGAAGGAGAGCACCCCCGAATCCCCAATTATGAGTTTATCTCCTCCCTTTGTTACTGCCTACAAAGTTTATTCAGTTAAACTGCCTACTGCCAGTTTATTCAGTTAAGTTCTCGAAAGTTCTATTGTTCTGTGTCTTCTATTGGATAGTTTGTATTAGTTCCTCCTTAATCCTAATGTTATTGGATACCTGTCATCCCTTATCATTTCCCTAATGGACCTTTCCTCCATTCCTCCCCTTTTTCCCGGAATTTAAAAGCTTATGTAACCCTCCTCCCTGAGTTGCTCTTTTGTTGCTCCCCATCCTCGCCTCCTAACCCACCCTGGGGTATGGAATAAACACCTGGATACTGCAACAAGGGGTCCCTCTTTCCTCCTTCGCCTCTGCCAATCGCTACAGTGACCATCGGCTGCTGCCAGCTCCACTGGGAGCCTGCAGGCAGACAGCTCCAGCAGGAGCTGCCTCAGAACTCTGGTGCTTCCCCCTGCCTCGCCGCCGGGACACTTGAAGCAAGGTCGCCTGCTTGGCCACTGGGTGGTCAAGCGGTCAGCGACAATCAGTCAAAATATTTTGTATAAGCTTCTGTGTGGATATGCTTAATATATTTCTGAGATCTTTAAAAAAAGAATGGCTACGCTTTCTGACCAGCTCCTCTTTTGTTACAGCTGCACAAACCCAGAAATCTTTCCCAGTAATTCTGTGCAGGTGATCTTACATTTAGAGGAATTTATATGAGAAATATGTGGTTGATTTTTAAGAAGGGATCAAAACTCAGTTCCTCATATCTGCTTAGGCTATCAGAAATGTCTGAAGATCTGTGAAGTTCTTCATCCCCTATCTTTTACTGTCTGTGCTATTTTTCACCTCTACAAACTGTTGGTTCATGGACAGAGCTGAGGAGTTGGCCCCACTGAGAACTAGTTTTCATTCTGGGCTGCTGTTAAAGGATGATAAACAGAGATCATAAAAACGGTGTAATGTGCATGAGTTTTATATTCTTAGCTGCTTCCAGCAATTCAAAATGAATCTGCACTTCCATACTAACAACAATGTATCTAACTTTCTGAAGTATGTAAATAGAGCAGTAATCAGTAATATAGTTTAGTAGTAAGAATTCGTGTTTGAAATACATGAAGAATGTTTTAAGTGATACGTTATGCAAGGCTTTCTCTCTAAATTCCTCTCTCTTTTCTTGAAAGGATGCTGAATGGGTCACTAACCCTTACTACAAACAAGTCAGACAAACCAAGAGTGTAGCCTCAGTTGAAGGGGTTAACATCTCTCTTGTATGCTGTCAAAATCAGCTAAATTATAATCTTCCATTATGGTAGCTAGTTGTTGGAGGCGATGAAATCCAGAGAAAATATGTGTAGTGAGTGGGTTGACCCTGGCTGGATGCCAGGCACCCACCAAAGCCTCTCGTTCACTCCCCTCCGCAGCTGGACATGGGAGAGAAAATACAATGAAAGGTGCCTGAGTTGAGATAAGGACAGAAAGAGACCACTCATCAAATACTGTCATGGGCAAAACAGGCTTGAATCAGAGATATTAATTGAATTTATTACTAATAAAATCAGAGCAGGAGAAAAGGAAAGAATGTAAGGCCTTAAGAAGCACCTTCCTCTGACCCCTCCCTCTTTCCCAGCTCTACCCCCTTCCCCCCAGCAGCGCATGGAGACAGGGAATGGGGGTTATGGTCAGTTCATCCCATGTTGTTTCTCCCACTGCTCAGGAAGGGGAGTCCTTCCCCTGCTCCAGTGTGGGGTCCCTCCCATGGGAGACAGTTCTCCCTAAGCTTCTCCAATGTGAGTCCATCCCACGGGCAGCAGTCCTACACAAACTGCTCCAAAGTGGGCCGCTCTTCCATGGGGTGCAGTCCTTCAAGGCCAAGCTGCTCCAGCGTGGGTCCCCCAAGGGGTCACAAGTCCTAGCAGGAAATCTGCTCCAGCATGGGCTCCTCTCTCCACAGGTCTGCAGGTCCCTGCCAGGATCCTGCTCCAGCACAGGAGCTCCCATGGGGTCACAGCCTCCTCTCAGGCATCCACCTGCTCTGGTGTGGGGCTCCTCCACAGCCTGCAGGTGGATCTCTGCATCCCCGTGGATCTCTGTGGGCTGCAGGGGCACAGCTGCCTCACCATGGTCTGCACCACAGGATGCAGGGGAATCTCAGCTCCAGCACCTGCTGGAGCACCTCCCGTCCCTCCTCCTGTACTGGCCTTGGTGTCTGCAGAGTTGTTCCTCTCACATGTTCTCACTCCACTCTTTTCTGGCCACAGTTACATCTGCACAATCACTTTTTTTTTCTTCCTAAATCTGTTATCACAGAGATGTTACCACCATCTCTAATTGGCCCAGCCTTGGCCAGCGGTGCATCCATCTTGCAGCCGCCAGGGACTGGCTCTGCTGGACATGGAGGAAGCTTCTGGCAGCTTCTCACAGAACCCACCTCTGTAGCCCCCCCTGCTACCAAAACCTGGCCATACAAACCCAATAAGGTATGTTAAGCAGAAACTCACAAAAATGTGACACTATTGAATGCATTCTTGTAAACTGCAATTCTGGGTTAAAAAAAAAAAGAATCAGAAATAATAGTAGTGGGGTTTTTAACTACATGGTTTCTCAGTATGATTTAGAATGACAGAATTTCCTAAGACTGTCAGTTTTCACTCAAGTGCTTCAAACAAGCAGAGAGCTTAGAGGAATGACTGAGATGTTCCTTATGTTTAAACTGCATTTCTTATATCTGTGGTTCACAGTAATTATGCAACATTCATTATCTGAGGGAACTTTGTTGTGTTTGAAATAAATAAAAACCCTAAAAATAAAGGCAAACTCTCACAAAAACAAATTGAAGTATTTGAATTTCAGCACTATTTTTCTTTGGAAATTTACAACTGGTTCCTCCTCACTCACACTTGGCCTTTTCTGGTGTTCTTCAAAGTGGAAAATTCACACTTGTATGGTTCAAAAAGAGAATATAGCATAAAGACCTTTCTAACATATTCAATCATGTAAAGAATTTCGTTTGGTATTATAGAGACAACCAGCATTTCACTTCCACAATCCCTTTCAGGTCTTGAAAATTTACCTTACTTCATCCATTTTCCTTGATGACATATGTATGTTTCTATAGTATATGAAGAACAAGGCAGTTCATATTAATGATAAGTAATTTAAAAGTTTTTAATGGATGCTTTAGCCCCATCTAGACCTGAAGAATGTTCTTCAGCTGTTTGGGTGCTTGTAACTGCATGCTAAAACAGCACAGTGCAAAAGAAGTGTTATCCCATTGAAAATCTCTGCCTAGCTGGCACACAAGTACTTTTTCTTTTCCATTTTCTGTTATAGAAAACATTCCTAATGTCAAGCATTACTAGCACACCTCTGGATTCCCTGCATATTTTCAATTTACAAAAGAAGCTGCATCGTCCTCTCTTTTTTTTATATAACTACAGAAAGAAATTAATTCCTTGTGCAGTAAGTACCATAAAAATAGTTGAGTAACCTTTGAAATATGTCAAAGAGCTTCTTCAGACAGCATATGTGAGTAAAGTATATCATGTAAGTCGCATACAGGCATTTAGCTAGAGAGATGCAAGACAAGCTGATAGATGACAATAACAAATTGTTGAACAAATTATCTGTCGTCTCTTTTTCATGCACAATTAGGAAGGCTTTGTCTTACTTTCAGCTCTTCAACAACTCTGAGCAATTGGCACCAGGCCAAGGTAGATACCTGCAAGTACATTTAATGCACTGAGAAAGGGTTGCATAGCATCCAGGCAAACTGAGAAGAATCTTGGCGATGACAAGGGAAATGCTGTTTCCATTTAGAAGTGTTCAATATATTGCTTCATTTTCTCACTTGTTCTCAGAAAGCACCTATTAATGGATTTTTGTTTGCCTCATCATTAATATCTTGAACTCGATGCATCCAAAAGTGGTTTGTGAAAAGGTAAATTTGAGTCATAAAGTTTGGAGGCAGAGAGACATCAACAGAGAGGAGGAGGAAAATAATGCCCAGAATTTTTGCTTGTTTTAATGGCTGCATCAAATTTTCTGCTAGAGCCTATATCACAGTATCTGTTGTCTAATTATTCAAACTTTATGGTCTGTCTCTTTGAAAGATTTTCAAGTTTTCCCATGCATCTTAAAATCAGAATTCATATTTAACAGCATGAATAGTAAAAACTAAACCCCCATATTTTGGCACATTGCCAGCTGATGTCCAGATTTTCACCCCCTGGCACTCCCAAGTCCTTCTTGGCAGGACTGTTCTTTATCTGTTCATGCCCCAGCCTGTATTGATACTGGGGATTGCTGTGACCCAGGTGCAGCATCTTGCTCTTGGTCTTGTTAAACCCCATGAGATTCCCACTCCTTAAGCTTGTTCAGGTCCCTCTGGATGGCATCCTGTGCCTCAGGCATGTCAACTGTGCCACTGAGCTTGGTGTTGTCTCCAAACTTTCTGAGGGTGCATTCAATCCTGCTGTTTATGCCATTGATGAAAATATTAAACAGTATTGGACCCAACACAGACCTCTAAGGGACAGCACTTGTCACTGATCTCAGTTTGGACATTGAGTTGTTGACCACTGCTCTCGGGATACAACCACCCAGAAAATTCCTTACATACCTAACAGTCCATCCATCAAAACCTTCTCTCCTCAATTTAGAGAGAAGGATGCTGTGGGGGACCATGTCAGAGGCCTGCTTGCAGAAGTCCAGATAGGTGACATTTGTAGCCCTTCCCTTGTTCACAGGTGGAGTCACTCCACCATAGAAGGCAAGATCACTCCACCATCACGTTGGTCAGGCCAGACTTGCCCTAG
>VZTA01023715.1:23976-36700 GCA_013398855.1 Mohoua ochrocephala | reverse complement strand
CATTTCTAACAAAAATTGAATTTGATTATTTTTAAGAATCTTCTATTTTTGAACAGCAGTTATACCTAATCCTCATGGTGTAAGGACTGCAGTCTAATACATGTCTCTGAAAAGTCACAAAAGACGAGAAAGTATCCTGTATGAAAAGGAAATTCTACATTCCCAAATCCTCCACTGAGAAAAAAGAATTTGTATATCAAAGATGGTTTCATTGTCATGCTGCCCTTTCAACCTTCTGGGTGAAGCTCTCTATAAATAAACACAGGCGCTCTGGGGTTTTAACTGCAGCTGACTAGTCTTTGCAATGCATCTCTTCAGTGAAGGTGTAATTCGGTCCCCTGCAGAACAGTGGTAAAGGTGTAGTTTCACTTCTATTTCTGCCACTTCTGAAACACAGATTCTGGATGAGGTGAGGCGCGTGTACAATGTGTGTGGTACCTAAGGAAAGAGGACAGGGCCCCTGCAGCCTCAGGGAATACCAGATACCAGAAGCACTTGACAGATCTCTGGATTTTGACAGATGACTTATTCTTTACAGAAAGAGGGAATGGTTAAATAGGGCAGGTTTTTTGGGGGGGAGAGGCAGGGAAAAAAAGAGGTAGAGAAACACCAAATATTAATATAAGCAGATGCTAAGTGTTTGTTTTGTGGAACAAAATGTAACCTTTTCTATCAGTCCTTTTCCTGGCCAGGCATTTAGGTCAATTGTCTTTACTGCGTGCATCTACAGGTACAACATTTATTATAGTGCGGCTCAGACTTTGTGCATCTCTGGCTTGCAATAATTACTCTCTGAAAAACTGCTGTGAAGTGCTTTTGGTCTAAGTATTTTCACCTCAAAGTATCTATATGGAATACTTAAAATGTCTTTAAAAGCAGTGGCATTTGAAGGCAACAATTTCTCTTTCTGTGGTACAAAATGAATTGATGTGTGCCGCGGACAAGGAAACAAGGAAGTGTTGCTTACTCAGATTTCTATTCAAACAAAAAAAAAGCAGCCTCTTATCTTTCACGAGAAAATATTCTGATGAATACCAGAGATCTTCAAGATTTCCAAATGACCTAAAAAATGTTAAGAATTCTGACTGATATGTGAGAAACCATGCTATAAAGAAGTGAGCAGTTCAATAGATGGTACTTCATGCTTACCAAGCAATGCAATACTGTATGCAAACAAAACTGATCGAAAGCATTTTGTTGCCTCTTAATTGTCCAGTACTTTGAAGTACTTTAGTTCCACTAAAAGGTGGAACTTATGGACACATAATACATGTACATTTAGTGTGACTAGTAGAGAGCGAACAGTTAAAATTCGACCTAAGTGAACATGCAAATAAGTTCTAAATAAGAAAATTTAAAATTAGTTGATCCAGTTCCCTTATATGGTAAACCACCTCTTAACATATATTTCAAAATGTTTTGGTTTTTGCAAAGCTCAATCATTTTAGTTGCTCAGAAACATGCATGTATTGTAACTCAGCCAGAGCTACAAACTAAGGCCCAAATCCAAACATCTTTAAAACTCAGATATGATCAGATCCAAAGTTTTGGTTCAGCTCATTATAGGACAGCTGCAAAATCTGGATTCTGATGCAGTAACTTCCTCAGAGTTTGTAGTGTCCAGATGTTTGGTGGGGAGTGTTGCTTGTTTGGGTCATCCTAGCATTTGTTCTTTGTCTTTATTTTTTTAATACATTCTTATATGTTTATATTCATCTTTTATCTGACATATCTGTTGAGACAGTTAGCTTTATACTGAGTTTGAAACACTGAAACGTCTTTAATCCTGGTTTGCTTTTTTTAGTGTAATAGAAACAGTGGATAAGCATGATACTGTAGAGAGACTATCTAGCACGAATTTATTGTGAGATTCTGCTACTGGACACTGTTTTGGATTCAGCTTTGAAGTGAACCAATGCATCATTTCAGGGGCTGGAAATTCTCAAGACCTTGCTACTGCCTTGTAAGACCAACTAAGCGAATCACTGCAAATTTAAAACCATGGAGTAAAAGTACTTTAGAAGTTTTATCTCACTAAAACAATGCTGTCATGCTCATACTCAGTTAATAATGTCGTTTAGATTAAAAAATCCAAGACAAGTTGTTTTCAAATCCAGGACTGTATAGCTGGTGAAAACCACACAGTTTGTAATACACTGGTAGATCAAACATTTACATTTATTATTATGAAGTTTTTGTTCCTCGTTTTGGAATTGCTTTACTCCAACATGTCAACTCAACTCCCCCATTGCTACTGATTTGTTGCTTCCTTTACATATGATAATCATTCCAATGAGTTAAAAAGTGACATTGTTCTTGAATTATTGTACCTCATCTGAACTGTTCGTGGAAATGAACCTGGAGGGGTAATTCTTTGTGATTTAAACTAATGATATCACTGAAGTAAGTACCTTAATCATATCAGAATACACTTCAAGAGACTTTGTTTTTCTTTCTGATGAAATTAGGCCCAGAGGCCAAAACCAAGGATGGACTTCTAGGCCAATTGATCTAATTAAGAAAAAAAGTACCCTGTGACAGTAAGTAACTTGCACTAAAAATAGTGACTATTCTCCTGACTCTATATTGTAGGCTGTGCAATGTGCAAACAAAACCTTTCTAGGAAGGGCTGTAGGCAAAAATAATTTGCTCTGTGGCATCTAGACATAAAGAGAAAATGAATTCCCTGCCCCATAAACATAATTCCATTCTTCAACAGCGTACTGCAGGTGGTGACCAACTGGAGGCAAGGCTGGGAGTACCTCTCAGCAGAGAGCTGGAACATGTGACACTTCTGCATTCTCTCCCTGCGAGAAAGCCACGGGCTGTAAAATGGTGCGTGTTGGGGTGGGGTGGGGAGGGTAGGGCCATTCTTTGCGTGTCTCCCGTGCCCTACGATCAGTGTTCACTTGGAGTGTGCTGTGTTCAGTCAGTATGACTTCATTAACAGGGGACAGTTTCAATATGTGAAGAAAGGAGGAGCAGTTCCTTCTAAGTCACAGGGATGTTGACAAAGCCGAGCTGCACAGGAACAGCGTGCAGACAAATGTTTGGCACTAGAATTACACTCGTGCTCCAGCAGTTTAGCTTCTCAAGTCCGGTTAGGCTCTGCAGCCAAAATCACAATGCTCTGACTTCCCAATTTATGGAGACCTTTATGCCTTTATATTAGGCTTCTAATCTCTGCTCAGTTTAACCTACTTCACGGTGTATTAGGAGGAACTACTTGCGGTACCCTGAAAAGGTGTAAATATTTACTTACAAGAACAGCATAAGGTGTGCATTTTTCATAGAAAAAAAAAAGACAAAATTATTGTATTGGGAGCTGAGCAGGACTTCCAGCTTCTGCAGCTTTGGAAGGTCTGAAAGTATGTATACTGGCTAAACTCCTACTGAGCTGTCTAATAGCAAGAATTATAAAAGGAGGGCTCAGGGACTCTTTTGTGTGCCATCTTTACTGGCAATACTGTTTTATTTCATAAGTAGCCTTATTGATCTCTGAGGTAATTCTTGGATGGTAAATTACTGTTTAAAACATGTAAGAAAAGCAAAATTAGATCATAAAGCAGAGTTACCTTTACCATCATGGGGAATTAAAGCAAGTGGTTTTACAGTGGGCCCAGGAATTGCTGACCTTTTTTTAGATCTCTGCTCATCTAATCCATCTCAACAAGCAGGGCTCACTCTCTGGCATTTAGCAAGTGTCAGGGAGTGTACAGAGTGTACTTCCAGCACCAGAGAAGAAGTGGAAGGCTCCTCATTTTCTTTCTTTATGGTTCCTCCTTAAAGAGCGCTTCTAGTGTATCTGGCAATCTCCATTCACCTACATGTAGAGACAGAGGCATGTTGTACTTCTTCATGTACTTTTTCCTGGCAATCTGCTCAATAAGAATTTCTGTATTCCTTCTAGCACATAAACAAGATCAAAGGTGACATTTTCCTTATTTCTTAAATTAACTTTTAACTTTTGTAATAATAGATGTTGAACATTTTGCAGAACAATCATATATGCATGTTAGTGCCATGAAAAAAGGACCCTTCCTTTTCCCGGCACAGGATAATTATCCAAAAGAAAGGATGGAGAATTGCTTTGGGTGGCACCATGGAGCAGAGCTGTGAGTACTGGAGTCAGATGATAATAAAGAGAAATCAGCATAGGCTGAGCAACCAGAAAAAGTTCTTAATGAATTAGCATCCCAAGAGGCAGAGGGAAAACCCTGTCACAGGGAATGCTTAACATTTCATTTTTAGCGTTAGACTGCAAAATGCATTGAATGAGGGACTAATCCTGCTCTGGCAGAGGAAGGTACTTATAATGCAACTAATAATTTCAGGGCCAAATTCTCTGCTTGCATAAATAAGCCAAACTCTGCTGAAGTCAAAGGAGACCCACCCTTTCATGCCAACAAAGGATATAGTCTTCTCTGCTACTCTGAATGTAGCACAGTTTTGAATGGGGATCATTAATCCCCATGAAGCAAGAGGCCTATTAGAGTACTTGGCTTTCCAGAAGAGTTTTGGGTTTTTGGTTTGGTTTTGTTTGGTTTTTTTTCCCCCCCACTATGATGAAAGCCTCAATAGGAAAAAGCAAACTGTGGCATGCTTTCTTTAACCCCTAGTGTGTAGTGTTTGTTGACTCTCATGGAAGTCTTTGTCACAGTTGTGTCTCATGAAGCTGTGTGATTTTTTCAAATCAGGTACTGCAAAAAGAATTGCCTTAACTAAATCTTTAATTTTTTAATGAATATGCTTGATGCAGATAAGGGCATAAACCCAAAGAACCAGCATTCTAACTGCATGCACATTACTAAACTCCCTTTGTTTTTTTGTTTGTTTGTTTGTTTGTTTCGGGTTTTTTAGTGTTTTGGTTTTTGTGGAATTTTTTTGTTGTTTTTTTAAATTTTTGTGGTCCTGATCCCTTAGTGCTTATACTTAGTTTAAACAGCTAAATCTCTCTTCTCTCTCTCTTTCTTCTCTCTGCTTCCACCAGCTTCATTCCAACAAATAATAGGCTCAAATGTGGTATTAAGATGTTTCCTGGGAGATCATCTAACCTTGCACTTTCAGACCTCCAACTTTCCCATGCCTAGTAGCAATTCACAATTTACTTTTCCTTGCTAACTGCTTTTCAAGGCCTGAGAGAATCATCAAGACTTCCTAGCAATTCCAGTGGAGAACTTTTCAGTCCAGAATGAAAGTTGCTGTCAATTTCTGACTAAATCTGATCAGATTTAGTCAGAAATAAAAATTAAGACAGCATGAACCTGCTGAACTGTGATCCCCATTTATTCATAACAACCATAGGCATTTTGTTATGTGGACCCCATCAGAACACTGCTTGAAACCCCAAAGTGAAAGAGCTAAGTGTGATTCAGTGCATCATGCAAGCAGAGGAAGCACACAATTTTTGCAAGCATGTTAGTATATTTTTAACTCAAGATTTGGGATCAGAATGGGCTTGACTCTTCCTTCTGTTTCCCGTCAGACTGGGCAGAACCACTGCATTTAAGAAATTAAAAGAAATCTTGCCACCAACAGCAGCAGAAACAGGCAGAAGTGCCCTGCAGACAGACTTGATGGCAACTGCCCACAGTAGCCTTGCAGGGAACAGGAGTTGAAGGGCATGGTTTTGCTGCTCAGGATTTTAGCATACCTGCAAACCTTTTTCAGCGTGTGTTTCTCTCGGGGTGTTAGTGCAATGCTCCTTCAGAAAAGGCCTCTATCAGGTCATCAGAAGTAGTGTAGAACATTGCTTTCCACTGCCAAAGGAAGGATTGAGCAACACGTCAAGGAGGGACAGACACTGTGACATCCTATTTCAAAGTGGGCACTGACAGCAACACAAGATGTCAGTCCAGGTTCTCACTATTTACTGTTGATCACTAAGCTTTTTTTATATTCAACATGTAAAGAGCTAGCTGCTCTGGCTGGAAAATACCATTTCTTACTCTGAAATCTTCTGGGCTAGAAGCATTTAAATTGGCAACCAGATACTCATGTGGTACCTATGTAACTTCTTCAAACACTTCTCAAAAGAACAGGCCTTTGCAGGATACATCTGCCTAGGGACGTACCCTGGAGATAGTCTCTGGGATTCTCAAATAACACCATATCTTTTGTTCAGAGTGACTTTTACCCTGGCAAAAACCCCCTTCTGGACACTGAGATTCCTATGATGCACATACTTAGTAAAATCTTCCTCCGCTTCTGCTCTCACAAGCAGAGTTCATCATTGAACGCAACCTTATTTACTTTATTAGAGGGAAATAAATGGTTGTCCCTGAGACTTTCAGATGAGAGCTGGACAAATTCGATAAAAGAATATTTACAGAGTGGTTCTCGCCAATAACAGTCAGACCACATATTATTCCCAGGCATTACAGAGAGCTAGTGATTTGTGTTCTCCAAAAGACTTTTACAAAGTAAGTTTTCATAGAGAAGCTAGGCCATGCCAGAATAACAGAAAAGGGGTTCTTCCAGCACTTGTCCATGGTCAAAAACTGAAGGGAAGGCTTTTACAATATTCTTGAGTACTATTTGTCATAGCCTACCTTCTGCATCTTCTGAAGGGTTCTGGTTTCTATTGCTCACTTCTTTCATTTCTGATGATAGACCACTGCACTATCACACTCTTCTTAGGGTCATCACTGGCTGGATTTATAATACAGTCCATCATGAGACCCCTTCAGTGCCCCAAATTTATATTTTCTCTGATGCAGTTAGAGTAGTATCATAAGCCTTTAAAGAAGACTTGTCTCCAGACTGCAAGTAGCCATTGGATTTGGAGTCTTACGACACAAATTCCATGATGTGCTCATCTGGAGACACATAAATAGTCCCCGAGCAGCTGCATCCAATGCCCTGGGTGAGTCACAAATGTCACAGAGTCTGTGCCATGATAAGGGCAGAAGTATTGCAGGGCATGTAGGACATTGTAAAGTTGGAGGCCTGGGTATGCCATGATGAAGCACACTGTGAAAATGTTAGTCCTACACTTCAGGGCCACACATCCTTTGGTGGGTTTTGCCCTTATTGGTAAAATTCAGGCAAGGACGCATGGCAAGCCAGCAAGGAGATAACCCTACTAGTCATCTGGTTTTCTTACAATGGTAGTGTTGGTTTGGTTGGGTGTCTGTCTCAATTTTTCCTATGGGCAATTTAAAAATGGTTTTTAAAATTTGGCATTTGATAGGATTTTTCTTATTATGTTCAGGCCACAAAATGGCATCTTTTTTCTGCCTTTAATCTGCAACATATTAGCCTTTTTGTCATCATCTGTTTACCAGGCTGGATAGCCTGAAGCTTCCTACCTCTGTTGGAGGTGTAGTTTTAATAATCTCTGGAAAGACCTCTACCCACTGTTGAAAATGTCAAACCTCATAAATTTCACAGCCCTTCTCCAGAGACTTCTTCAGTTCCAAGGAATACCAGGTACCCGTAAGGGCTCCTTCTTCACTGCTGCGGATGCAGAGGGCGTGGCAGCTTTCTGCTCAAGGGTGGCTTAAGGGAAACAGTTGTCTGACTTTTACCTTAATGGGAAGCACAGGGAGAAAGGGCCCATGAGGTGGGTGGACCTTTACTTTGAACATCGGAAAGCAGGCTGTCAGGGTGTCAAGAAATAACTCCAGAGTATTCTGGAGGGTAGTATTTTATTTGTTGATGAAGGAGTAGAGGCTACCAAAATCTTACTGATGCATTTTTCTGTCAGTGTCTGATATATAATAAAACCAGAATTTTTCCCGCCACCAAAAATGACTTTTCTGGGGCCTAGCAATGTGAACAGTTTGTCTGAAAGTTTTCTACATCTGACTTTTTTTCAGAGTGACTCTCTCACGAACAGGTTTGGATCTGATGTTAAAACCTACCATTTTCAGGTAGTCCATCTTTTGTTATGTTGTGTAATACACATATCCAAAGCTGGCCCCTGACAGAGCATTCCAGTTATTTTCCTGGTAGATTTGATACGGACATGGACAAACACCCACTAAATTAAGAAATTGCAGGCACTGTAGGACTGGGTGGACATCTAAAAAAGCAGGATCCTGCTTGACATTCACCATATTGTAACAGCAGATTTGACTTTTCTTTTTTGCCACATACATAAGTGGCCAACGAAAAGGGTTAAATGTCTCTTTTTTTTTTTCTTCTCTGATTATAGTCGTCTGGAGGGAGGAGTGTAGCTGTGCTACGCTTAAGGAACATAAAGTGGTACACAGACTTGCAAATAGAGGTCAGTGTAATCTTGGGGTTACAACAATAAACTTTCACCTTTTCACTGTCCTTTTTCTCAGAATCTGTGATGGGTCATCACTATACTCTTATTCTTGCGTGATCTTCAGGCATCCCTGAACGTTTTTACATCTTCTTTGCAATAGTAACTGTTCATTTTGCAAGTCAAAACCCCTATGGATTAGAATAATGTCATGTCAAGAACTACTTGTTTTTTTTTTTCTTCAGAAATCATGCTGTTCCCTCCATAATAATGCAGTGGTGGAAGAGGGCCCACATACGTTTGATTTTCAGCAGTGTTGGGAAAAAATGGAGGAAATAATAGTTTTCCTCATAGCCTGGGGAAGGCTACTTAGCTTCAAAGGTAAAATATTTAAAAAGTATATGAAATGTATACTCATGCTGGGCACTTTTACGCATACAAGTTCACCACCTTGGGTGATTAATTGCACATGCATTTTGTCATTTAGAAGCTGACTAACAATGAAGTAGCCATCACAGCCTTTGGCATTATGTGCCAGTAAAATCTAGCTCTAAAATTTTTTGTCCATAAACAGCTGAATGAATTTGCTGCCATACTCGCAGCAAAACAGAGATTATTGTCACTGTTGCTTAGAGCAATTAAATATTGCAGCTTTTTAGTCTGTAATTTTGGATTAGGGGATAGGTTGCAGGATTCTGCAAACCCTGCCATGTATGTGTTCCACGATAATGACAGCCAGAAAGAAAGTTTGATCAAGGCACACTTTGCAAGAGAGTACTCACCCAATCTAAAACGCTCTGTTGCATTCACTGTGTAAATGAATAGTGGGAAAATATAGAGTCACACATGCTGACAGCTTCAAGATGGAGTTGAGCATAACCAGCAGGTTCAACAATGAACAAATGTTTCATAAGCTTCAAGTACAGATTTTGGACCTAAAGTAACAAGTCTGTATTGTTCTACATAGTGTCTAGCTCCGAGGTTCTGCACTGCCCAGTGCCACAGCCCAACATGCTCCCTTGTCACCACCTAACTTCTTGCTGCTGCTTTGTGCTTCAAAATAAATAATCACGGTTTGTGCATGCTAAACCCTTCCTTACTGTCTATTTCCGTAGCCCCCCAAAACTGGCTTGACTCTGAGCAAACCCCCAAAACTACCCTTTTATCAGCAACATCCCGCTGGTGTTCTCTGAGGGCGTGGGGCTGCAGTCTCTGTCCAAAGCTGGGGTCTTTGGACAGAGCATGCTCAGCCCTCCACCTCATTTGCAGCATCAAACTAAGGAACATGAAGAAACGTAACCTTACACGAAGAACCAACCTCCACCCCATAATGGTGTTACAGGTAGCTGAAAGATCTGTCACAACTACAGGGAGGTATTTCCACCACTACTCATCCTTTCTACGTGACATTGATCTTGAAATCCAGTTTGTGGTTCATGGGCCTGTTGGCCGTTTTTTCTGGTCCACCTGGTCTTTTTTTTTGGCTCATTTTATACCTTTTCCTTATTGCCCCCTCCTGCATGTTCTTCTGAAGTTGGCATTTTGCTGTTTTCCACTTTTGCAAACAGCCTTGCCTGTGTCTTGTAGCACTGAGCAAAGCCCCCGTCTGCCCTGTTGCCCTGTGTGGCCATCCTGCTGGACTGAGCGAGGGCACAAAAGCCTCTTGACTCATTAATACATATGTATTTCTATCAAGTATATGCCGGATATACATGTATGTATTTTTCTCTCTGAACTCTTCCTGGCCCAAAGGACAGAGGCAGGCAATCACAGGCTTGCCTGAGAACATGTGGGTACGATGGTGTCAAGAAATGGCCATCAGCCAATCCTGGTGCAGCATGAGTTAAACACCCCATGTTTAACTACAGGTGCCATAAAATGTATGAAAACACACAATTTTCCTGTAACTGTTCTGGTCACTTTACACTATGTGGTGTTCGTATCCCAGCTCCTTGAATTAGGTGTTGACTTTTTGGAACGTGCCAGACACACATGTATCTATATACACTCACCTTTTTNTTTTTTTTTTTTAAATGTTGGGAACAAGCAGAAAAGAACGGAAGGGTTTGACCCAAAGATGCAAACAACATCTCTCTCAAATGTTCTACAGCCTTAGAAAAAAAATGGGGTGTAGAAGCTGAAACTGCCTCCAGGCAGTTTGAAGTTTTAGGATTGGCACTTACATAACTGATCATACTAGGCCTTACTGAATTTGGCAGCCATGTAGGGGTTGTGTTTTTCACACAGATGAACTGTTCTTGAACAATTTCTCCAATGTATTGAGCACAAACAGGCTTTTCTTCAACATCAAGCATGCAGGTCTCTTCTCTCTCTTTCTCACCCTTTCCTCCCCCCTCCCATCCTCCCACCAACAAATGAAGTTATTGTGACTGTGGTGGCAGTGGATTCCGTCTAACAAAAAAAAATATTTCTGATAGCACAGTGCTGTTAAGAATGGGGAAATGGAAAGAAGTAAATTCACTTTGGGCTGGGTCGCAACCCACACAACTGTGCCAGAGAGGGAACACACAAGGCTATCGCCCCATGCTCACAAACTTTGCAGATCAGCAATAACCACGGTCCCTGTGGATTAGCAATGTTCCAGAACCAACAGCTCAAATCCCTGACATACTGCGGGCTGCTCACCTGCTGTGCACTGCACCCTCCAACAGAAAACACGGATACTGCTGTTCCATTCCGAGGAGCAGGGGGGA
Source organism: Mohoua ochrocephala (assembly GCA_013398855.1). Classification (NCBI taxonomy): domain Eukaryota; kingdom Metazoa; phylum Chordata; class Aves; order Passeriformes; family Acanthizidae; genus Mohoua; species Mohoua ochrocephala. The sequence goes on along the minus strand of VZTA01023715.1, from coordinate 25,774 downwards.
ATGCAACTCTGCTCTCCCTATGCAGCATTAGGATTCAAGCCTTCAGAGGAGAAAGGCAAATCTTTCTTTTCTTTACATCCCAGGTTACAACAGGCACAGGAAAGGAGGAGTAAAATACCTATGATACGCTGAAAGTGGCTCTGTGTACCTGACCCACCTTTTGTCTAATTTTTATGTTATTTGCGAAGTGGTTTCTGCAGTTTTCACCATATGGGCAACACAGGGATAAAAAAGAACTTTCTGAAATTCTGAAAAAATGGAAACCATAAGTATTGTTACAGTTTTAGAGTGCAATCTTTTCTAAAAATATGCCAAATATCTATTGTAAGAGGAGTAGGGAAACTGCTACAATCAACAATAGTATCAAATAAATGTTAAAAAATAAATTTCCTTTTTTTTTCACTTGAGGTCATATCAGGAATACAGATTGGCAGAACAATGATGTATAAGTTAGTTACTCTTGCTGAATTAATCTGTGAGGAAATAAAAGCTAAAAAACCCTATATATTACATGACAGTTAACACAAACCGTAAAAACCTTATAGCTCCACCTCTCAGAATTTCCTTTCAGATTTTTTTATACTATTGTTTCACTACCCAGGCACACATGAATGAAATTTTGGATCGAAGCGTGCTTCATTTTGGTTATAGTCAATCTGATTTTTCTCATGCATTAAGGTTTTATCTACCCTGCTAGATTTCTTGCGGCGGCCTTTGTTAACCTCATAGTTTAATATAAAATCTGTTTAAATGTGATGATTTTACTTTCTGTATTTGTGCTTAAGCACTTTCAGCAGTGTTTACTTTGAACGCACGTGTTCCTCATGTTTTCTGATTCTGGAACATTAAGGCACCAAACTACTTTTTAGCATAAGGAGAATCTATTTCACCAAATACTGCAAGCATTTCACATGACTGTCTGGTTTCTCAACTTCTTGACTTTTTTTTTTTTTATAAACAGTAGCATCACCGAAATACTGATGAACTAATTACTCGATTATCAGAGATGTGAGGCTAGCCAAGCTACTTAAAACGAGAGCAGCAAGTGTTTCTGTAGTTTTGAAAATCAGACTATAAATGGGTGAGAAACAAAGCACAGCACTTTAAAGAACATCTGAAAGCAAAATGAAAGCAGGGAGACACTTCCCAAAAAGCCCCATGCAGTTGTGCTTAAATAAAACTGTTCCTCATTGAATAGTGAATATTCCCCATAGGACATTCTAGCAAGATGATGTAAAGTAGTTCGGGTGTGGGAGGCCATACCATGAAGCACAGGAAATAGTTGAAATCTTTTGATATGTTTATAATACTAAGTAAATGGGAAATGGCTACAGCTGAGGTTGTCAACTACTTCACAGTCTGGCAGATGGTTACATTTCACTGTCAACATTTCTCTGAAATTGCATACAGAAGCAAGGTGTGCGGGCAGCTCTGCAGCCAGTGCTCAGAATATTCTCTTAAAGCAATTTGCTTTCAATTTAAAAGTTCTGCTTTGTTATTCCTTGTCTCCTGTGTGAGGCTCCTAAATACTCTGCACAAACTTGTAATGTGTAAACATGGTGGGTTTTTCTTTTCACTAGTAGGATATGGATGCTCTTTACTGTGCTGAACATACTTTTAAAACAGTCTGCAGCACCAGCCATGACAATCTTGGAAGGCACTTCTGTTCCCTCTTTTTTGCTATTTGTAAAACTGATTTCCAAACTACTGAAAACAAAGTAGGAGATGTCCTTCCTTCCTTCCTTCCTTCCTTCCTTCCTTCCTTCCTTCCTTCCTTCCTTCCTTCCTTCCTTTTTCT
>VZTA01023715.1:9751-23728 GCA_013398855.1 Mohoua ochrocephala | reverse complement strand
GTAAAAAGTCAGTGTATCTCCTATAGGATGCCTCAATGAAGTAGGTTTGTGCCTACATCTCTGTGGAGACTCTGATACAGAGAGTAATTCAGAGTTGTTTAGAAAGTCTCTGGGTGAGGGGACACTACAACAGAAAACTGAAAGCATTGAGACCCTGATCTAGAAGTGTCTTCTTTCAGTGTGCTCTTATCTACTCCTGAAACTAGCAGGCCTGAATCCAAAACTCAGAGTAAGGAGTTCAGAATTTACACTTCAAACTGAAGCAAGTTTGTTTGGTTTTTTATTCCCCCAAACATTATATAATATGACCTCATTTTTGATGGATTATAAAAAGAAAAAAAAGGCAAACCAAACCAAAAGATCAAAAAAATGCTGAATGAAATCAAAGCCCAACTAAAAAGGAAGGGTTTTTTATACAGTTATGTCTTTTTCAATTTCACTGTTCATGTGCATTGTTCTCATATGGAGGCATGTCTGTTCCTATTCCTATTCCTATTCCTATTCCTATTCCTATTCCCATTCCCATTCCTATTCCTATTCCTGCATGGGTGATGTGCTTCACAACTGTGTTCCCCTGAGTCCCTGGAAGCACAAACAGCCCATCTCGGCCTGCCCACGCAGGCTTCTTTGTAAGAGAAATGAGGGCAAGCAGGGGGATGATACACAAGCTGCTCTTGGCAGCAGCTGGAAAGATAGATATTTATCCACATAGTATTTATGTGGATCTAGAAACCTTATTCCATGGTTTAGATGCATTTATTGAGTGCCCTTCAATCACTAGCCAGAACCCAAAACAGCATCTGTACAGAGAGATTTAATACATAATGGGTATTAAGGCAACTACATATACAAATGCAAATACCGGGCTACTATTTGATTAACATTAGTTCGACAGATTTTATACAACACACAGTTTAAGATTAAAGATGAGGTTGAATACCTGGGAAGATTTCTTACCCTGAATGACAGACAACTTTTACATCAAGGAAGTATTATGATATCCCAAATTATCAATATCTATAAAGGTCTCTGCTACTCAGAGTTTATCAGCTTCCTCGTCCCCTCCTAAATTTAACTTGCAAGCAAGCCACTCCTCATTGCATACAATAAATATGATTATTGTGGTTGGGATATCAAAATACGAAGGTTTTGTGAACAAGGAAAAGTAGGGGTTTGTTTCATGAATTGTTTGGGGTTTTTTTTTAAACTTGAGCGACTTCAGACATTGTTTCATCCTACAACAGCTACAACACAAAAAGCAGTACTGCAGAGTTCACCACAAGCACATCTGAGCCCTGAACTGGAAGGGTTGTCATCTGTGCTCCTTTTGTTGTAACTATTTTAAATACTAACTAAGTGGCTTAGTTCTGGTTTTGCTGCAGTTTTCATCCCATCAAAACTGAAAACCCATTTATCTTGGAAAAAATAGTTGGAATGAGTAAGAATATTTTCAGCACAATCAGAGCATTTACCCTACTCCAATTCTGCCTGAAATTTTTATCTATAATGCAACACTTGCTCATAAAATAGACTGCAGGGAAAGGGTACTACTCAGTACCCTTTAAAATACAGTAAAAAGAGATGGTTATTCAAAAATTCTTGTAGGAAACTCTATAATGATAAATATACAAATCTCTTCATGGTGAGTCTTTTTCCAGGCAGTAAGGAAATGCCACTTACTGCCCAAAAAAGGTACATTCTCTGGCCTCAAAGCTAGACATGAAAACTTTCACTGTTTATCAGAAAAAGCAAACAACAAAATCTGCTTTTCTTCATTCCCGCAATTTAGTTTACATGAATTTATAATCTCGTAGAACACGAGGTAAATCCCCTATATATAACAGAAAATCCCAAGCAGATTCTCTTATAACACCTTTCTTGTTATAGAGCTCATAAAATGTCTGCAAGCTTGCCTGTAACACATAGCAGCCTTTATTAGGAGCGCAGCAGACAATCACCTATTTAGACAATGAAATTAATTCTTCATTCTGACTTCTATGGATTGCTAGCTACCAATGACACCGTAAGGGAGAGATATAATTCATGTCTGGATGTTCAGTATGTATCATGGGTCTTCATTTGGATTGAGTTTTTATCTCCTGTACCACCCAAATGTGCTGAAATCCTAGGTATGCCTCAGATGAAGGTAGTTCCAGTCCCACTTGACTACTCATTGTAGAAGAATTACTGATATAAGAAAACGTACTTATACTTTGGAAGTTGTACATCCTGATTGAAATATAAAGTGGTTTAAAAGTGATTTTAAAAAATTAATTAGAACTGACTTGCTTAGGCCTGCAACCACACAGTCCTTGAACCAAACCTGATCTGCATGTACCAGCATCCTCATAACTGCACACTGTCCCTTGCTTAATCTCTTCTGAGACTAACAAAGAAAAATGGTTCTTATTAAAACATTTTTTTTATAATAGACACTATTCTCTTAAAACTATCCCCTAATGTCTTTAAAAAGACCTATTGTGAATTTTTAACGTATTCCATACTGGAAAAATTCAGATACGGTCTTCTGCTGTTTCAGAAGTAGAGTCTGAAGTCAGAGTAGAATGTTAAAATAGTTTGGCTTCCTGGTATTGAGTGGTGAAATAGTTCTACATATTTGTTCAACAGTAAGTGACAAAAAAAAAAATTAACTATTTTAAGTCTATGTATAAATACACCTCTCTCTATATATCTATATATGTATTATACCTGTCTTTTTCCTTCTCCCACAAGCCTAGCTTTGAATGAAAGTTAACTAAAACTGACTGTTGCTGCAAAATCTTGTGGGTTTTGTTTGAGTGGTATCCAGAAAACAGGTATAAACTGGATTGACTGCATTTTTCTCTTTCTTCCCATTTTTTACTGGAAAAAAATCTTCTTTCTGTAAGAAACTCAAATTCCTAGAAATTCCAAATGTATATTGGTGAATATGTAATACCCAATACAGCTCAAACATTTAAAATGTTATTTGTTCCCTTACATGTAAAAAATATGAATCCTGTCAAATACATTAGCAAAAATTGATAAAGCCCAAACAAAACCCCAACACAATTGAGGTTTTCAAATTGTTTTTATTTAGACTGATGGGCTGTAGGCCTTCTATGTATTGTGAAGTTAATATTGCCTGGCAATATAATTAAACATGTCTTTCTTGATTCAATCAGTCTAAATACTAATTTTGATTTGGCCTGAAGGGATTAGTTCAGGAAGAAGTTATGCACCTTTTGCAGTATTTGTAGCCTATCTTAGGAAAATGCGGAATGCTGCTCAAACAAGTAGAGTCACAAAGACTCCTTATCTATTTATATTAACCCTCCAAGCAGCCTCTGCTTGCATGTCCCCACTTAAAGTGTGGGAATTCACTTAAAATGGGTGATATTTCCATTGTAGTGCAGTGTGAAACACTTGTTTTAAGCCTATGCTAGCTTTTGTGAATAAATGTAAATTCCTTGGAGTAAATTTTCTATGAAACAGTTTTAATTTGCAAAGCTAACAGATTTTGCAAATAAGGTTTGGTGTCCTGTTTCATTACTTACAAATGTATTCACACACAAAGTTTTGGCTGTTGTATTAATGCACAGAATTTTACAGTGTGACTTTTACAGATCTTTTGCATGTGTCAATAAATTGTCCACAGTTTTTATGTCTCTCTCTGTACATGCAGCTGCAGTTTCCTGTATGCATATTTGTGAACAGAAAACTGCCAAGTACTGGCCAAGTCCATCTTTAGAAAGAGTTTGCTTTCCAAATGCAACCTGCATTGATCTTGGTCTTGTTAGGTAGTAGCAGTTAGATGGCAGCGTTGCAGGTTGGAAGTGACATCCCTAAGCACAGAGGAAAGCAAAAGAGATCGAATCATTCGTTGTCTTACCATTTTACTGCTTCAAATGCCCTAAATTTAATATATAACGTCACTTGACACCCAAGAGTTTGAATTGGGGTGTGTAAAGGGGTCTCTGTGTCCAGAGTTACTGAAAGTGGGATTTTTATTTACAGCTTAAAAAAAGTAGTGTTCCTGTTTCCTTTATATAAGCTTCATGTGTACTCTTGCTTCACAAAGGAAGTCTGATGTGGGCATTCTGGAAGTCCACAGATTGTTTCTAAAGGCAAAAGAGGTAATTTATAAATGTGGTTATTTCTTAGGTAAAGGTATTTCTTATGTAAAACTGAGTACTGACAGTACCCATAAAGTTTAAATTAGAAAATAGTTCACTGCTATAATAATAAAACAAAACAAAACCAAACCAACAAAAACCTCTTGTGTAGGAATCTGCATTATGGTATATAACAGCTTTCTGCTATTACCTGGAAGAGTGAATGTGATGTAGAATGCAAGAATAATGACTCTTCTCTAGTTTCTAGGGCAGAACAAATTGAAACTCTCCTTGAAGAAACCGATACCAGTTGTACTGCTATCTGTGCTTCTGTTCTCCAGATAGGCATGAAAAAGGAGCAGATAGCTGTGCAGACACTATCTCAAAGGAAGATGATGTATTGAAATTATTAATTTCTTAGAAATATAGTAATTTTCCTTTTTTATTATTTGAAATTTTCAACAGGCTTTAAGATAGTTTTAATTCTTCTATAGAGCAGTATTCAAAACATACATACAGATCATTAAATAAAAATTTTGTATAACAAAATCAGGGATTTCCATTTTTACAATTTGATTTTGTGTAGTGTCAGATTTTTGAGCATTTAGTTCAGTGAAAATGAGAACATTTCCTCATTTGACTGTTACTTACAGTGTTGTTCCTCACAGTGTTTTTTCACACTTTGCTCTCAGTAGGCAAAGTAGTCGGCACAAATTAGACCTATCCACTTATGAATGGTTTTTAAATGGTGTTCAGATGTCTGCCTTTGGGGAATGCACTATATCACAAACTGCAAATCAAGAACAGGTAGTCCCAAGCTGTCCCACAATGTATTTTCATCTTGGCCTGGAAGGGAATGAGATACTACTACTACAGATACACTACTGCTGCTTAGTGCAATTGTTCCTTGCCATTTTTGCTGAGACTCTTAAGCAGTGGAAGAGACAGCTTTTTTAGTGGGAATCCTATTAGGCTCAAAATTACTCAAAATAGACCTCTGAAAACTGGCAGCAATCTTCTTAGGGATGTGTGAAGACTTTTATAGGTAGTTGTTCTTCCTCTTATTTTGAAAGTGGGAAAAGTGGATAGAATCTGCAAAATGGAGATCCCAAGCCATGTGCTCTCCTAACTTTGTAATTTCGGTTTATATTTTGATAGGGAGTATAGCAGATGCTAGCACCTAAGTCCAGGTCCACTAAAACTAAATGCAAATCACTAAAATGTGGGAGTTATTGGAAACATGATTTTAGTCTGTAGTCAGCCGTGATTTGCGCCAAGGTAACCAGGATATATTTACCATAAACACTGGAGGTTCTTTTCTTACTTTTCTTTTACTTTCTTTTTTTCTTTTTTTTTCTTTTTTTTTTTTGTTAAACAGATGTCTAACTTCTTACATACTTTGGATGCACTAGGTACCCAAAGCTTGAAGGATTTTATTAAAAGATGCAAAATTTAGTTAAACTGTAATACAAGATAATACATCTGCAATCAGATTGAACTACTAATAGCTCTTTGTATTTCTTAAAAAAAATACTTTGATAATATGTAGTAGTCAAAAGTTAGAGTGGAGTGTGTATTCCTCATGTTATGCCTTTCTCTTTTCCTCTCCTTTTTGTTACCCATGGATGAACAAAATTCACCTGCAGAGCAATTTTGGAGTAACTGCTGATGCCTCTATTTGCATAACATCAGAAATACCTTGAGAAATTCTAAGGCAAAAAGACAAAATTCAAAATAGCGTGTAATTGAAGTGCCTAGAAAAGTTTGTTAGGGCAGAGTATAGTTTGTAAAATATAAGCCTGAAAAGGAACATTTGTTCTAGAAACATTTCATCCCCCCGTCCCTGGTCAAGAAAGTAGAAAGACTTGTGAAGCCTTTATGCACGCAGCTAGCAGTCTAGTTCTGCAGTGCTCATGAAAGCAGCAGGCTCTGCAGCCTGGAGAGCGGCTATGGATCCCTTGGGGAATCCCTGCTGAGTTACGGAGCAGACTGAAGAGCACTGGAATCAGTGCCAACTGTTGAGCAGCTGTGGATGGGTATGTTCTACTTTATTTCAGAAAAGGTGTAAGTAGGACTGGAAGGTGAATTCTCACCTTCCTTCATACGGTGAGATCTTATCCTTCCTAACAGGACTCCTGTTACAGAAGAGGAGGAAGTCTGGTCACTACATGCTTTCTCCCAGGCTGGAGATAGTCCCCAGAGTTCCTGCAGTACCAGTTTGTGGGAACACAGGAAAAGCTACTGCTAGGCTCATCGTTCCTGCTCCTTGTTTTGAACCGTTTAGGCAAGAGCTGCTGTACTAGATGGAACAGCAGCCTGCTTGGCTGAGGGTCTGTCTGTCAGCGTTGGCCAGACTGTGGCCACGAGTGCTAGTGCAATGTCCAGCTCACCTTGCCTCCTAATGATCTTTTTGCCTCAGTGATGTCTTGTGGCTGTAACACGCTCATCTTTGAAATTTCAAAACACGCATGTTTTATCCCAGAAGACTTCTGCTTTGAAAATTTTGTAAGAGAATGTGAAAAGGAAAATTCTTAGCGATACAGAGCTATAGACATGTTCTCTGAGTATCAACAAATTGAATGAATGTCTTTAAATAAAAATGTTGTCTGGGGTTTAAAATGAGTTGTCTCCTGTGGTAAAATGGAATGAAATGAGGGAAGAGATTTACATGGATATACACAAAAAAATTAGCACAATCTAAGACTCTTCGCATTTGGGCAAAAATTTTTACACCTCAGATAAGAATTATTGCTGTCTTTCTTGTCAGGCTTCAATTACTGCTCCACCGGTGAGGCTAAACTTCTCTGACTTCAGAAATGATAATTCAGAAAACTGCACCAGATCCACAGAAATTATGTAGCAATTAGCATTACAAGCCTATTATCAATAGACTTCAAGGACCATAGGATTAACCTGTCAACATTTGTCATTTTCCTTATTTGTTTTCCACCTGAAACACATTTCTACTCAGTTCTGCGAGTTGCTGGCTTTTCTCTCCCCATTTATGCCAATGCTGTACAGAAGCTGCTATCTGGCTGATATTTGCTGACTCTTCCTAAGTGGAAGGAACCTTGGGAAGAAGAAGGCAATCCAAAAGAAATGGTTGTCCTAAAAGCAAAGGAAGGAGAGCTTTTAAACTGTGTTATTTTAAATACTTCACACTTCAATTACTTATTCATGTAACAAAACATAAATAGATGAATATTAGCCAGCAGAAAGGGAGGCAGATTTGCTTTGTGGCTAAACCGTTGACCAGACACCTGGTTCAGAGCTCATTCTTCATGGAATCAGTAACAGTGTTGTCCAGTCAAACTACTGACTATGGCATATTTGGTGCCTTGTACAAAGTACTGAATGACATTAGCTCAGGAATGTTTTTGGTGTGGAGAGTTAAGTCTATGAAGTGATGCAGGAGATAGGGATTAGGTTTGAATTCAAGTAAAACAACTGACACTGTACTAAAATTACAGTAACATAGTGCTTTGAAAAGATAATCAGATGGTAATTTACCAGTATATGAACAGTGCAAATTAAACAATTGTATGACTTTTTTATGGAGTATTTTCTTTATTTATCAAGCCTTTGAAATTCAAAGGGTTTGGACGTTTACTTAATGCATTTTCACTGTGTATTATTGAAAATCTGTTAGATTTTATGTCACAAAAGTCTAGATTTTGCTCTAAAATAGGGCCAAAGGAGCAGGTTAATAAAACTGGCATGTCTGGTAATGTGGAATAGAGTATCGAAGATGAAGGCTGTGGATGCAATTTAATTTAGAGGGGAAAGCCTATTTTTATTTTGATTACAATTAATCTCCCAAAAGGTGAGAGCATTATGAACAAAAACTTATTCTACCAAAAACTTTCTTAGAAGACAAATAAGAGCATTTATTTTTATCATAAGACTCATAAGAATCATGGAATCATAGAACAGCTTAGTTTGTAATGGACCTTAAAGATCATCTTGTTCCAATCCCTCTGCCACGGGCAGAGACATCTTCCACTAGATCAAGTTGCTCAAAGCTCAAAGCACTATTCAACCTGGCCTTGAACGTTTCCAGGGATGGGGTACCCACAGCTTCTCTAGGCAGCGTGTTCCAGTGCCTCACTATCCTCACAGTAAAGAACTTCTTCCTAATATAGAATGTAAACCTACTATTATCCCTTTTCCTATCACCACATGCCCCTGTCAAAAGACCCTCTCCAGCCCTCCTGACGACCCCCTTTAGGTACAGGAAGGCTGCTATAAGGTCTCCCTGGAGCCTTCTCTTCTCCAGGCTGAACAGCCCCAGCTCTTTCAGCCTGTCTTCACAGGAGAGGTTCTCCAGCCCCCTGATCATCTCTGTGACCTCCTCTGGACTCACTCCAGCAGGTCCATGTCCTTCCTACATTGGGGTCCCTAGAGCAAGATGCAGTTCTCTTTAATAAACTCCAAAAGCTGTACTGCTAAAAAACTATGATAGAACATAGAAATTGCCATTATTTGTTTTGGAATAAATACCAGACCTGAGGAAAGAGTTTTTCAGGTATGCTGTAAGTACACAAAAGTACAAAACAAAAAAGCCTTGGTTCTGTGATAGTATGACGTCTTAATGCCAGGGGGAAAAAATCCCCAAAATGTGCAAACAAATACTTCAGCCATGTCAGAAAGTGCCATTCTACTGCAACTGAAAATGGCTTGTGGGACTGGAATGTGTAACTGCCTGACAACTCCTGTAACAACAAAGCATTGCCCCTCCATCTTTCAGTCGAGGATAAATACACTGTGCTACAATACTGAAGTCTGCATTACAAATGGTCATTTACAGGTAAGCAAGAAGGTGAATCTCTGTTTCCACTGCTCCTTATATTGCATATTCAAATGCTGATGGCTGTGTTCTGCTCCCATCCCCTTTTCTGCGTGATTAGATTTCTTGAAAAGACTTGAGGAAGAGGAAAGAGGTGACAGAGTTTTTCTACCACCTGTCTCTTCCTCCAGCACTTGAGAGGTGACTAAGGATGACAGTTTCAGGGTGAAGAGCAAGTTTCACCCTAAAAGATAACAGATTTTAAACAGGTATGGGAGAGGCTTCCTTCCCTGAGATGTTGCAGAACTTTTCCTGGGATGGATCTACCTTACCCTATGCAAAAAATACTGGCGAGTAACTTTGACACCTGCTGGATTCTGTCTGCCATCTGGGGATTATACGCTCTCTGACATCACAGACTGCATTCACAAGTCAAGGGAGCCGTGTGTTTTGCGTGCTTTCGTCATCACTTTTCCCTAAACGATGACGGAGATATGCTAGAGGAGGGAATCATGGAACTGCCCAGAACTGCTGCACTTCCTACTGTTAGACATGACCACATATTTTGGCAGCATTTTTGACATCTACTTCTGGGGTTTCCTTGTTTGGATAAAGGAAACATCTTTAAAAACTGCAACAAAATCACCACCACCACCACCAACAAAACCAAACCAAGCAAAACAAAAAACCCTATAGATCCTTTGAAAATCATAGTTCTACTAAATGTAGTGTGAAACTAAATTCAGTAGTGACTAAATCATTATATATGACTGTTGCCTGATTAGATTGGAAGTACAGAGATTTCTAAGCTACAGATGAGGTGTTAAGGGAATCAGAAATAATTTCTGCATCAGTATTTTCTCTTCCACAAATATTATGTGTCTTAGTATTTTAACTATCTTCTGCATGTCCTTGGGGAACAGTAGATGGTATGTTCTTTGGGAAGGTCTTTAAACACTCTATGACAATTTCAACAACTTTTTATTGTGATCAATCCTAGATCTTGTATAGCTAGTTAAGCCTCACCCAGAAAGCCTCACCCAACAGAGTTTATATGTGTTATTATACTTTGGAATGTTAAGTGTTTTAGATGCAGTCTCTGCTGGGAGCTCTTATATAAAGAACAGGTTTTCTTCCATGAAACAAGCAAGTATTCAAAACACACACCCCCTCCCCCCCAAAAAATTCTGAAATTGCACTGTATTGCTTAACTTTTTAACAGTTTATTATGTAATTTCTTATAAAAAGAGAAAGAAAAACAAATGCTGTCATACTCTGCATTTTGAACAAACCGAAATCAAAGGATTAAGTGTTATAAGCACTTAAACACTTCATCCAATTAGTTAGTTTCAGTGTGCCTTTTCTACCTCTGAACTGCTTCCAGTAAACTTTGGACGCAGAAAGATAAACTGATTGATAACTTTCTACTACTGTACAGAATATAATGTTATTTTTTTCTACAAAGTAGTTTTAATGTTTAAATATGCATATGATTTTTTTTCCCTTTTACTATGCTGTTTGGGTTTGTTGCAATGCACTATATTCTATTACTCTGAAATGGATTCCGAAGACCTAGAAACATCGCTTTGGAAGGATCTGGTGTTTCTGGCTGAACGTCTTGAAAGATCACAATGAGATGCACTGCAGCTAGAGTTAAAAGGCAGTTGCCTGCTCAGATGCCAACAGGTGAAATCTGACTGATGCACACACAATAGCCAACAAAATGCTATGTTTGTTTGAGGAAATGGGAAGGGGCAAAGGGGAGGGAAGGGGAGGGGGCAGAGCAAAGCACAGGCATGAGGTTGTAGTTTTTCTGCTTGCTTCACTGTTCTAGTCATTGAAGGTAAGGTACACTTCCAGAGACTGAAGTAGAATTTCCATCTGGGATGGAAATATACTATTTAAACCGCATGTTCTAAGGAAAATGATTAACTTTTCAAAAATGAGAATTTTTTGCTCAGAAACAAATTTATTTTTTCAAACATTGCTGTTTTCTGAATAAACTGCTTTTCCCACTGGTTATTATTTATTTAACTGTAAATGTTCAAGTCAAAGTCATGCCAGATATTAATTATAAAGAAAAATCATGTTTTCTACTTATTACTGCTTTTGAATAAGATGTAGTTAAAAATGCAAATTAAAAGGAATCTGAAGATACTTATATGATGTACTTCATCTACCCTGTACCTAAGCTAAATCTGCCTGTGGAATAAAACAAAACACAAACAAAAAAACCAAAACCAAAAAAAAAAACCCCAACAACAACAACAACAAAAAGAAACACCAAAAAAACCCCAAGCTGAAAGTCGTTGTTATCATTTGCAATCAGCAGAGGATAAGAAGGGAAAACTTGTACTCACATTTTTTATATTCCTTGCAAAGTCTTTGGGCTCTTCACTGCCTACACTGAGCATACATTCCTGACATCCAGGAATGGATGGCCAACCTACCCTGTGAGACACCTGAAGGCTCCCACATTCATAATTCCTCAACCATCTAAGCAGGATCAAATTATCACGGATTTCTACATTTGGGAAAGGATTGTGTACTTACAACACAAGTTACTCCTCACTGATGCAAATTCTAGTTATGCAAGCACCTAAGTGGGAACTGAATATCTAAATGGAAATGTCATCCCCTTTGTAGCTTCTGAGCCGCCGCAAAACCTTAACCCCTGGAATCAATTTTGTAAAGTACTGAGAACAATGGCACACCACTACTGTAGAGGTGACTTTTGGCCAAACACGTGTAATTCTGAGAACAATGGGGGAAAATGCCAAAAGCCTGAAGTGTTAAATTTAACATCAACTTCCCATGTGTTATGCCTGCTCAGAGGCTCTACCTGAATTTAGAGCTGCAAGTCTGTGTATAAAAACGCACTGCCATTTCAGCAGGAAATAACCAGTTTATAGAGAAAAGAGAAAGAGACGCAGAACAATCCTATCTTGTAGGCAATACTAAAGCAATGTGGCTGGCAGGAAAAAGTTAGGTTTTCTAAGGATGTGGCCTGCTTGCATTCCAAATGTGGAGAAAAACATATCCTTGCTAAGCATGTTATCTTCTGGCTAACGCTGAAAATTACTTCAAAGTTGTTAACCTGTCTCTCTTTTTTTTTCCAAACAAGGAGAGTCATTCTCTCCCTACACATGAAGCCTTGGTATTTTCTTAGTTCTTAAAAGATCTTACATTTTCCTAAGTCTTCTCAGAGCCCTAGGCTGATGATAGAATGGACTTGCTACATTGTGCCTAACAATATTGTTGTGAGTCTCACAAAAGAAGAAGCAGCATACTTCCGTAAGTATTGTTAATTATTTTCTGTTTAAACAAAGAATTTTTAAATATCTTCAAGTCTATTTAGTTAGGAAGGCACTTTCAAAAACTTCCCCTCCTGCCCTCCCTACTTATTAATTCATGACTCTACTGCTGTAAACACAACTATTACATAGCTGTTAGACAACAATGGTACACTTCCAACATTGCCTGTAGCTATAAATTTGGTGTGAGAATAGAGAAATCTTACCTTTTGTATGCAAACAACACAGAATTCATAAAGTAAGTAGTAATAATTGTCAATAAAACATTTCTTGACAATTAACATATAGCTTGGTTTTACCTGGAACCCTCAGGCCCTTCAGGCAATTGTAAATGCCAGGAAATGTCCTTCTTATTTCTTAAAAGATAAGCATAATGTGCAACATGAAACTTGTAAACATCTCATTCCTGACAAATTAGATATCATGTTTTGTCGAGCCAAATTGTGTTTCTTGGATCATGTGGCATTTATGACATCTTTTAGACCACACTACTCTATACATACAGGAGCTTTAACCTCTATAATTATACGCTGCTAAAACCAAGAGCTGCACAATGTTTATGCCTTTTCCTAACCCCATCTCTGTAAAAAGAAAACCAAAATTCTAGACGTTCATCTGTTATGAATATTCATAGAGTATTCCTGGGTGTACTTGAATAATCAAGCACTTTTCAACTTAAGCTACTATGCCTCATGTAGCTGTACTTGAAAGAGCATTTCTAAAATCTTAACCATAGAGTTTGTTTGTTGTATAATTAACAGGCTTTAAAGAATTATCAAATGAAAGAGGTTATAAATTTCAGTGTGAAAGAGCTGTTATGGTTTCACAAGCAGATCTGAGCCACAAACCCAACATGCCTTCTCTGCATAGGGCAAAGACTTTGTCAACAATGTCTGACATAACGCATAAAAGATGGAGAGAAATGTGGCAGTCTTTAGTCCTTGCACATGCTGCTTCATCAACATAGTTTTATTTAGGATTCCCATATGATTTATTTGGCTCATCAATGAGGTGCACATTTTCCAGCGATAATCCAAGTATGTAAATACATGTGCCCAGAATGCTATGGGAGCATTCAAATAGGCTCATGGTGGGAACTTTAGGGACGTGTGTAATAACAATACATTTTCTTGCGGTTTTGCAAGAGATTTATAGGAGCTGCCACGAACCTTTCACAAGCAGCCAACACAAATTTAGCCAGGTTCTTGTTTGATTGTCACAGCTTACATTTTGACTGTTGGGTTAGCAGATGCTGGAGTTGCAGGTACTAGCCAAAAACTTTTAAAAGAAAGGCTTAAAGGTAACTGAGAGAGCTAGCTGTACGAAGGGGCTTTTCTCCCCTGGCTAAGCACCTGCAGCCTTTACCTCCAGGCAGATGTGGGCAGGAAGAATCACAGCACTACAGCATTTCAGCTTACTATCCTGGAAATTCTCTTAGGCTAAGCAGGCAAGCACGTCAAAGAAAGCATACCAGTACACCATGGCAGGTGGGGGCCCGTCCCTGGATCCGCACACCCTGCGCCTGCATGACCGGCTGTGCCTGCCTGCCTTGTGCTTGCCACAGCGTCCCAGCCGTGCCAATGCACCCTGCTCCTGTTTTAACCATCCAGGCCTGCATGCCCCATCCCCGCTTGCGTGCCCCAGCCCCATCTGCGTCCACCTGGAACGCCCATCCCGCCCTGCATGCTCTGTGCCCGACTGCGTGCCCCACTGCTGCCCACACGCCCATCGCTTCCCAAACACCGAATCCTCGCCCTCGCCCTCTCTCTCTGGGTTGCCCATC